>RJWJ010039106.1:0-14628 GCA_004363605.1 Indri indri | reverse complement strand
ACATATGCCTAAGGAAAAATTTGATATAAACTTCAATATTTTCTTTATGATAAATTATTCTCTGCCATTATTTTACTTTGTAAGTATGAAATGTCAAGTGTTTGTTCTAATTAAATTAAATTGGGGGAGTTAAAGAGTAAGTATCAAAATTTAGCCTTGAATTAAAAAAGGCTCTGATTAATATGGTAGGAAGAATAATGACCTCTCCAAAGATGTCCATGTCCTAATACATGAAAACTAGGGTAAGGTTATATCTCATTCTGGTTTAATTTGCATTTCCCTGATGATTAGTGACATTGAGCATTTTTTTATATATTTCTTGGCCATTTGTCTTTCTTGTTTTGAGAAGCACATGTTCATATCTGTAGAAGTTCAGAGAAATTTTCAACAGTGAAAACAAAAAGAAAAACTTCTGTTCATGTCTTTTGCCCATTTTGTAGTAGAGTTGTTTGTTTTCTTCTTGTTGATTTGCTTGAGTTCTTTGTAAATTCTGGTTATTAGCCCTTTATTCGACGTGTAGCTTGAGAATAGTTTCACCAATTCTGTAGGTTGTCTGCGTGCCCTGTTGATTGTTTCCTGGGCTATGCAGAAGCTTTCTAGTCTAATCAAATCCTATTTATTAATTTTCATTGTTGCCATGATTGCCATTGGGATCTTAGTCATAAATTCTTTGCCAAGGCCGATATCCAGAAAAGAGAGTTTTTCCTACATTTTCCTCTAGAATTCTTATGGTTTCATGCCTTAGGTCTAAGTCTTTTATCCATCTTGAAATAACTTGTAAGTATTAACAAGCAACTAAACACGAAGAACTAGGAACCTTGCTTGTTCATGGTAAACACCCCTCCCTTTATCTAAACCACCCTCTCCTTTCTTGTCCAGTTGCACAGCTGATAATGTCCAGACCTTGCCCCTGAACACAAAATTCATATGTCCAGCTGCTGGGCCACCTCAGAGCCATCTCAGACCTAACACATTCGAAACCAAGCTATAGATTCCAACAACTTTTCCCTCAATGCTAGCAGTCCTCACAGTGCTCCTCATTTCAATAAATGGAAATTTCAACTTTTTAGTGGCTCAGGCCAAAAACTCTACATTCACCCTTAGATCCACTTTATCTCACTCTCCACATACATTTCATAGGCAAATCTTTTTATCCGTTCTTTGAAATACATCCAGAATTTTTCCCATTGCTACAGCCAGGGGACAAGCCTCCATCAACTTTCCCCTGCGTTTCTGCTAATAGCCTTTAACTGGTCTCCTGTTTCTCATCTCCATACTTCGCCACACTGTCCCTCTTCTGATGCAATCTCTCATGCTCCCTTCTCTCTAATCTTCTATTTGGGACTCTTTGAAATGCCAGGCACATGGTAAAAATAAAAACTCCTTTTTATCCATACCTATTCATAGAACTTTTTCTTCTACCTCCTGTCATAACCAAGGTTTGGCCTTCCAAGGAGGATGCAGTGTATGAGGTGTCTCCTAAGAACTTCTCAGGAGGAGCTGTTTATTCCCTTACAAACCTCATACTTCAAGGTCAGGGAGTGGTATGTACCTCTGCACTAACCTCCAGCTCTGAAGTGTAAACATCCCAGCTCTCAAAGGCTCAAGTCACAATGACACCACCCACTGTACCCTCTCCTTCCAGGTACTTTCCATTGATTTCCTGGTAATTCCACAGCATCCCCTGAAACTGTATGCACGGCGGGGAAGCCAGGCTGGATTGCCATAGCAGGGAGGAGGACAGTGACCTTGGTGACTCTGGCTTTATTTATTTGCCTATTTGTCTCTAAGTCTTGACTTTGTGGTTCTTGATGGCAGGTGCTTTGCCTAATTTGTCCTGTTTCCCCAGGGATTAGCACAGTATATGATACTTTAAGGCATTTGATAAAGGGTTGTTGAAAGAATTAATTAATAGCAGAATAACAGCACTATTAATCTGTACGTTATAGTTGCTCACATTTTTGGAATTCTTACTAAATGACAGGTTTTGCCCTGAGCAATTTGCTTGCACTGGCTCCTTTAAATCCCCACAACCACCATAAATCAAATGTCATTATTATGGATTAGGAAACTTAGAGTTTAAGAAATTTACTTTACTCAGGTCACACAGTTCATACATCATGGAACTGGGATTTGAATCAAGGTAGTTGCTTCCAGAGCTCAGAATCTTAATCACTACCCTAAAACATTTGGTGTGGCCAGAATGGGGAATGAAGAATAGGTCTGTACCTAAAAGAGTCCTGCCTCTTCTATTACACTGAGGATGGGGCTATGGTGGTTGGGCAGGCATCCTACAAGAGCTTTCCCCACCTTCTGGCATGGTGATGACCGGATACGCTGGCCCCATAGGAAAAAGTCTTCAGTACCAAGGGACATCAGAGCCTCAATAACCTCTGGAGGGTGGTTAAGGCCCTTACAACTCATTACAGCTTAAAAAAAAAAAAAAATAAGAGGAAGAATGACAAAGAAGGAAAAAAAGAGACTGAAAAAGAAAACTAAAAAAAAAAAAGCACAAAACACTCAAAGTAAATGACACAACTAATATTTACATATGGGAGGACAAGCTGAGGAGAAAGTTCAAATAGTTGAAGTTCTCAGTGATCCCAGAGGAAGAGACCATAGAGGCAGAGATCACAGTGAGAGGGGGACATTCTGAACCATGAAAGGAGAAACAGGCAGAGACAGGCCTGGGTGGATGAGAACAATGTGGGGCACACTTTTGTATGTGACAGTGAAGAATATAAAGTCAGAAAACTTTATATGATAGTGTTTCATTTCTAAACTCAGTGCATAGACAAAAATCACCTGAAGTTAATTTTATCTTTGAAAATTACTAAAAATTTTCTATAAGTACATACAAGGGGTTGATTGTATTCGACCCTGTCTAATCATATAAATGTAGAATATAGAGTAACATATAAGATATAATAAAGCACATATATGAAAATATTTTATAAGATTTTCATAGCATGAGACAGAGTACATGTGGTTTTATGTATGTTAAATGCTTATGTGATAAGATAATTTATTTACTGCTTGTCTTCTGAAAACTCAAAATACTTACATATAATGTACTCCCATTTGAAAATACTGGTGCTCCCTAAAACATCTCTTGTGAGGGGAGGCAGCCTACACAATATTTGCTTAAAATGTGCTTCACTCTTGACTCATTGGGTAGTAGGAGTTTGCCACCTGTCATGGGATTAGTGTGGTGTTCAGGCCTCTAGCTTGACAAAGGTGATGTATCAGGGCAAAGGAAGGCAAAGGTTAATAGTGAGCCCTGGATGCTACAGAGTTTATATCCAGAATTATTAAGTTCTGAGGTTGGTAAGCTTTCACATTGACATTATTCAGTATTGAAATTTAGTATTCAATCCCCCTCCCCCCCAAAAATATATATATACACTGCTAAAGTATTACTTGATTTTCTTCTTTTTTGGTAAACCTTTTTCCATATCAGCTTGTTTATTGAAAATTCCTGGAAGCTACAAAGTGCCATCTGTTTCCTTATCAAATTTCGCCCCCACAATCACAGGCAAATATGGTTGCTTTTTTTATTCGTGAGGTTGCTTAGGAACAATGTGGTTGTATTCACAGGTCGGTTGTGATTGGCCTGATGAAAGTACTAAAAAAAAGAAAAAAAAGAACTTGCCCAAATTCTGAAACCAGGCTGAAAATCAACTTCTAATACAGAAATATATCCCAGAGAAAACTCCCCAAAGCAGCATCTCATGCAGTCACCAACATTTATAATGACATCTTCTTTAACATTGATCATCAATAGCCATGTGACCTGATGGGCATTTTCATGTCAGTTCGAAAATTTAGCAGTGAGATCCCTTTGTAGGTGATCTTCAAGAAGTGTTAGCAGTACCCAGTGTGCTTTTTCAGCCTCAGAAGATTGAACTGATTATGAATTGTGCTCCTGAAGAGTCCCCCCAGAAATAGATCTCTTAAGCTGAAAATGGTCGGACCATCCCTTCACCAACTCACCAGGGGAGAGTCAATATTCCAATTCTATTAGCTTCAATAGAAACGAAGAGAGATGTGAACAAATAGTGCAGGATGTCTGAACATATATTCCAGAATAAAGGCAGCCTCTAAGGGGAAAAAGGAAAAGTTGGAAAGAAAAGCAAACAGACAAAAAAACCACTGTAATTGCTATGACTTTGTATTCAGAGAAAAATACCAGTTTGAAAAAGACTCAATCCAATGATTTTACTATAACGTTGTTTTAACAAAGAGTTGATCAGATCAAACTATTTCATTTAAAATGGCCAGGAAAATCTTTTGCAACCCCCCAAAATAGAAAACAGTCAGTTTCATGCTTTGTTTTCAAAATGTTACTCTAGGCCTAACACTATTCCAAATACCTGGCACAAAACTGAAGTATCAGCAATCAGCATGATATTTAATCTATTCTGAACAATTGGATGCATTAGATTGCACACTAAAATACCGATTCAGATAAACACATAGTGCTAACCAATTATGTTCTCTAAAACATCAATTCTGTGCAGTTCAGTCATGCCTCTCCTGTACTTAAGCCTTTGCAATATTTGTCTTTTTATTTAAATTTATTTACTTTTTAAAGCCACTTTGGACACTTACTATATGCCAGGCATTATGCTAGGTACTGCATGTAAGTGCAAGCTTCCAGATGGCTCCATGGTACAGTTTATATTATCCTTTCCATTTACAAATGAAGAAACCGACACTCCAGATCTAATATTAGCTTTTTCCACCTTTTTTTTTTTATTATTACAAAGTGGGTGGTCCTTCCACCTCATTACAGAACCCTCCATTTGTCAAGATGTTTTGTAGCAAAGAAAATGCAGTCCTGTGCCCTGTGCCCTTTAAAGCGTGAGACTCAGGAGTTTTCAGTTCAGTACTATAGCCAGAGTGAGCAATTAAAGTGGAAAACAACTCAAGGCAAAAAAATATATACAGTAACAAATATATACAGTAACCTACTATATCCTGGGAGCATTCTGGAGCTAGAGTAGGTTGCCAAGTGGGGCTGGAACCAGATCAAAGTCTGCCAGGAAATTATATTCACGGATGACCAGCCAAGAGAAGTAGACGGGACCTTTGATATCAGCCTAACCCTAACTGAACGGCTCTATATGATTCTAGCATCCTCTGTATTCCCTCTCTTCAGACCTTTTGCAGGCTGTAAAACAGAAGGAAGCAGAGTTATGGAGATTAGTCTTTACACACTAAAGGTCTGAACACACTAAAGTTTTTATTTGCACCCAGCATTATTTAATATTCATCTCAAAGTTACCTGCAAAAATAGGTGCCAGCGTATGTTGTTGGGAATCCAAGAGAGAAATAACTTTGATATTACAATGCTATTTAAAATGTCCCACTGACAAAGTAACTAATCTCAACTGCATTGTTCTGCTTTACTTTCCTTTTTCGTTCCTGATAAGCACAGGTGGCAGAGACGACCCTGTTCTTCAGTTGTAGGTACTGCAGTTTGATGTGCCAGCATTTGAGGGGCCTTTTATTTTTAATGTTTTAATTGTCTTGTTTGGCCAAGAAACAAAACATGTTTTGCTTTCCCAAAAGGATCTCAAACAAGAGGCATGGTCAAAAGCATCCTGTAGCTTTCTTTCTGCCAACTGAAACCCAGGGGTTTTGGCAATGGAGAGGCAGGCTGCCTCTTGTCAGTGTATAACTGTGTTACCCCTTCAATAGTTAGAGACCCTCAAAGAAGTATGGATGCCTAGGCCTTTGTAACCCTGTCATTATGGCCTGTAATTTCTAACAGGGTATGTAAACAGAGTCCCATATAAGAGAGAAGCCAATTGTACCCACTCTTGATAAGCACATACTCTGAGCTTCTTGAGTGATCTAAAAAGGTTATTTCTCCCATTGGATTATATGTCGGTACAAGCAGAGTTCCCACTAGAGGACGTATGGAGGATTCTCCTGACCCTTAGTCTTCCCTTCAACTTCATTTAATCACCTCTCTGCCATTTTCCCCAGAGTTCTATTTTTATGGTGCTAATGGCTCTTGTGTCTGAGGCCTCAAAATCCCATTAACATTGAGTCTTCCCATTCTTCACAGTGGAGCATCTCCAAGACACACAAAAAATCCCTTGCTGGAAATGACTGCCTCACTGTTTTATAACAGAGGTGAGAAGGGGAAAGATTAAGGAGGACTAAGCACGCAAATTGCTGTCTTGCCTCGTACTCTCTAACCCTTGGCGTTGTACCACTGCAAGGAGTACGATCGAGGGGTTGTCCCAGTCAGCAGGTCAGATAAGAAGTCTGTGGCTATGGAAAGGAATCAATCTTTACCCTCTGGTATCCGCAGCTACCTCAAATTCCATACAGCAAAGTAAGTGAAGGGCTGAACGTAATCATTCTCTTATGCATTCATTTATTCATTTTTTTCATATACTCATTCAACGAACGCTTATCAAATGCTTCGTCTGAAAGATAATGAGCCATGTGCCAGACAATAAGAGACAAGAGCAAACAAGAAGTAAAAACAAGTTGAAAAATCAGCAACTCTTCATGAATATGTCAGAGAAGAGAGGTCACAGAGCAAATCGCTAGCCCCCAATCCCCCAAAACGGAAAAACAGACAGACAGGTACAGATAATCACAATTTTCCAGAGCAGAGACCCACAAAAAACAAAACAAAACAAAAAAAAAAACAAAAAAAAAACCTTTGCGGGACCCAGTGCCCGGGTAGGGAAACCAGGACTGTAATACTAAGATGGATTACCTGAGGCTCAGTGAAGACAAGTCTGAGGGTTAAAAACTAGGCTTTTGTGAGTTTTACCTCCAAGAGCTCTACTAAGTGACCACAGTGAAAATTGAGGGGGTGGGAATCCCTTTTTCTTTCAGCAGGGGAAGGGGGAAAAGAACCATTATGAAATATGCCAGATTATTCTGTTCTTAACATGGCCTACCCTCAAGAAACTATTTTACCAGATCTTATCCTGTTGGGATTTTGTCACAGCCTAAACTACCTAAGGGAAGAGAAATATCCAACTCCAACTTCCCCTAGCCATCCTGTCCCACCTAAAAGAAAATAAATAAATGAATAAAAGAGAAGCACTGGTGAGGCTCGCAGTCCAGCACACAGGCTTACCCAAAGACTGAGACAGAAGCACAGGACTGCAGGACACTTCCCCTTCCCCTGCAACTCACAACTCACCGCTACATCACCAAATGCCTATTTACCACAATTCCTTTTACACAGCACCTCATGTCCACCTTTCAACAAAAAAATTACAAGGCATATTAAAACGAAAAGATGGTTTGAAGATACTGAACAAGCATCAGAACCAGTGTCAAATATGGCTGGAATGTTATATTATCGGAGCAGGAATTTTTTAAAAATGATTGATATGCTAAAGGCCTTAATGGAAAAAGTAAAAAGCATGAAAGAATTGATGTATAATATAAGGAGGGAGATGACAATTGTAAGAAATAATAATAAAAACAATGGTAGGGATCAAAAATATTGTTACAGAGGTGAGAAATTGCCTTTGATAGGCTCATCAGTAGATGGCACACAGCCAGGGAAAGGGTCTCTGAGCTTGAACATATGATGATAGAATCTTCCAAAACTGGAAAACAGAGGAAAAACAAAAATGCCAAGAACACAAAACAGAATATTCATGAACTGTGCAACAACTACACAAAGTATAACATGTGTAGTGGAAATACAAGAAAGAGAAAAAGAAGAGTAGCAATATTTGAAGCCATAATGACTGAGAATTTTTCCAAATTAACGTCAGACACCAAAACATAGTCCAGGAAGCGCAGAGAACACCAAGCAAAATAAATGCCAAAAACAAACAAACAAAAAGCCATACCTAGGCATGTCATATTCAAACTTTAGAAAGTGAAAGATAAAGAACAAATGTTTGGAAAAAGGCAGAGGGAAAAAAGCACCTTACCTATACAAGAGTAAATATAAAAAATACATCTGACTTCTCCTCAGAAACCATGCAAGCAAGAAGAGCATGAAGTGGAATACTTAAATCATTGAGAAGAAATCTGGTACCCTAAAAAATTATCCTTCAAAAGTGAAGAAGAAATAAAGCCTTTCTCAAACAAAATAAAAGATTTGAAAAGACTCTTGAGTCTTCTAACATAAAACACAAAATGTCTAGATACAATAGGACATCACCTACCACACCAAAATCCAAGAAAATTACAACTTGAATGAGAAAAGACGACTAATGACAACACTAAAATCATATCCTGAGAGGGATTTTAAATCTGCCATCGTAAAAAAGATTAAACAATCAATAACAAGTTCCATTAAAACAAATGAAAAAAAATAGAAAATCTCAGAAAATAAATAGACATTATAAAAAAGAACTAAAACTTAAAAATACTGCAATAGAAATTAAAAACTTACTAGTGGGAGTCTATTGTATAGCGGAGTTGACAAAAGATCTGATCAGTAAATTTGGGCATAGGACAACAGAATTTACCCCACCTGAACAGAAACAAAACAGACTGAATAAAAACAAAGAAACTTATGAGACAATAATGAAAGATTCAACATTTATACCATTGGAATCCTACAGGAAAAAAAGAGAGTGAAGCTGACAGAGTATTCAAAAAAAAAAATAATGGCTGGAAACTTTCTAAATTTGATGAAAGATGCAAGATTTAAAAAACTGAATAAACAGACTATCCATGGCAAGACACATCATAATTAAATTTCTGAAAACTGAAGATAAAGAAAAAAAAATCTTGAAAGCAGCCAGAGAATTATCCAGAGGGGAAAATTGATTTGAATGATAGAATATTTCTCATCTGAAACCATGATGGCCAGAAAGAACTAGCACAAAGTTTTTCACATGCTGAGAGAAAAGTCGACGATAAACTCCATGGCCAGCAAAACTATCCCTTGGGAAATTAGGTGGAAATAAATACTTTTCAAATGAAGGAAAATTAAACTAATCTGTTATTAGCAAACCTTCCCTTAAAGATTTGCTGAAATAAGTTTTTTTTATTTCCGCATATTATGGGGGTACAGATGTTTAGGTTACGTATGTTGCCCTTACCCCCCCTGCCCCCCGAGTCCGAGTTTCAAGCATGTCCATCTCTCAGATGGTGCGCATTGCACTCTTTGGGTATGCACATAATGAAATAAGTTCTTTAAAGAAAAGAGGAATGATAAAGAATCTTGGAAAACCAGAAAGAAAGAGACACAATGAAAAAAAGCAGAAATATGGATACATAAAAGAGATTATCTTTTTCTCAGGAACCTGATAAATCATATTTGATGTTTGAAACAAAAATTACAACACCATCAGATATTCAGTACTAGCATATTTAAAAGGGAGAAGACTTTAGAGTACAGAAAATTATCAGTGATAAGGAAGGACAGTAACAATTATAAAAGGATCAAGACATAACAATTCTGAAGGTGTACACAGCTAACAGGTACACGAAGCAAACCTTAAAGATCTGAAAGGGGAAACGGGCAAATACTCACCCTACTTGTGATGAAATTTAATGAGAAAACTAATTATATCTGTGTTATTGTAACCCACTAGCAACACAGATGAATATGAAGAGAAAGTCACTCCTGAATGGGCTCCCAGAAAAGGAAGGAAGATCTTAACAGGAATTCCCCCAAGTCCTCTCCTCTCCTTATAACTCACTGATGTGAATTCCTATTACTGAGTCAACCTTTGTCAAAGGGGATCATTGCCCCAAGATCAAACAGGACAATTCCCAAATTTTGGATGTTGGATTCTAATTCTTTGAGTCTTCTGGGATATGGGTATGGATGTATACAATCCTGAATAAACCAAGATTTTGTTAGGTAAGAGCAAAAATCTTTACATCCTCATGTCAATGTGATTTTCTTTCCCTTCATTCAGTTTGAGAGGGTGCTTAGCAACATGTCCCTTAAGCACAGTCAGTAAAAATATCTGTCTGCACATTTTCTGTAATCTCAGCAGGACCCTTCACAATAGGAAATCACTATCTCAGACAATGTGTTTATGTGATTTCACCTCCTTTTGGAAAAAGATATAGGGGAGAGATGATAGAGAAGTTATTATAAATTTACTTTTTATCTAATAAGGCACAGGTAAAATATCCACATAATAAATTTCAAGTAACTGAGAAAATCCAACTACCCTTATTGGATTCACTAGTCGTACCTTTAGTACAGAATATGATAAAGCATTAAGGGCAATCTCTGTAATTACTGTTTATAAATTGTTAATGATAATTTGTCTCATATGGTCATCTTCCTAGATACACTCTAACAACCAACATAGAACATACCCACTACATGAGAAAAAAACCACTTCAAAATCAAAAATTTCTTTAGAATACAAAGTATTTAGTCTTTTGAACATCATATGTAAGTTACCTCATCCCAAGTTTTAAAATTAGAGTAAGTTACATAGGGAGCAAGTAACTGTGTATATTTGACGCTGAAAGTCTTATCCTAAGATCTTATCAAGGCAGCTAATAATCTCTATATTTATTGTTCTCAACTCCGAAAGGAGTAAGTCCTAGCAAAATATGCTAAATGCTTCTTGAGGATGTAAAGACCTTTTTTAAATAAAATCATGTAGCATGATAAAGATAGAAGGGAAGTTACCCTAACTCACATTACCTTGAATTTGATTTATGAGAAGGTAACACCTTCAGTTATGCACAGTGAATTTGAAACTACTGAATAGGCACAGTATTAAAACAAGCCTGAAGTCCTAAATACCATGGACAATTCTGAGACTGTTAAATCTTTGTTCCCTATATCTTCCTTTTACCTCATGGAAAATCTTCCAAAATTGTCTGTTACATCAACCGTGAAGCTCCAATACATTTGTTCATTTATTCATATGTGAATTCATTTGGAGGAACCAGAGAAGAGGAAAGAGTGCCTTAGTTGTGAATGTAGTTAATTGCATAAGCACTACTGTGCCCAAATGTGTATAATAAGGGCTTTGGAAATGTTATGCCCTGGATTGTGTCTTTGAGTAATGTTGCTCATTTTATTTCTCCAAGATGTTTCCAAAATGGAGCAGCAATTTTGAAAATTGTAACTACCTGCAGCCAGTAAAGCAACTTGTGCCAGGCATCAGGGTCTATATAAAAACTCAGGGCAGTGCACAAATGATTTATTTCCTAACATTTCATTCTATGTCTTATAATAAGAAATACAGAGAGTCTTAACTTCTGAAAAAATTTACCTTCTATGTCTGGAGAGGAAGAATGGGAATGATTAAAAATTTTGAGACAATGCGGCAATCTTGAAATAATATTAGAACATTGATTAACTATAATTCAACCAGATGGGACCTTAAAATAATTTGAGAGCTTGAAGAAGAAACTCCAGAGGTCATTTAGTCCAACCTCCTTACAGCACAGGAGTCTCTTCCACAACATCCCTTTATCACTGGTCTTGCCCTGCAAAAACATTTCCAGGGATGGAGACTGACTTCCCCAGACTGCCTATTCGATTCTCACATAGTTCTAATCATTAGATCATCATTTATCAAGATTGAGATGAAATCCTCTTTCCTCTAACTTGGCTATAGTTTCTCATTCCAAAATGACAAAGAATAAGTCTTCCCTGTCTTAAATTAATATGACACTCTAATTTTAGATTGAGGTGAAGAGAAGGGAAAGAAATAAGTCAGTGAAGAACAAGTAGAAATCAATTTTTAAATTATGTAATTGATTTTCTTGGATATGTTCTGTAGTATGTCCATATTTACTCTCAAATCCTCACCATTGTACACCCACAGCAGGAATGGTAAACACAAATTTAACCACGCCACCCCTCTGTTTAAAATCTCTCAGAGGATTTTGTCTTTCTCAGGATAATGCATACATTTTTTTTAAGAGCCAGGGTCTTGCTGCATTACCCACGCTGGAGTGCAGTGGCATGCTCATAGCTCACTGAGGCCTCGAACTCCTGGGCTCAAATGATCCTCCTGCCCCAGCCTCCTGAGTAGCTGGTACTACAGGCACATGCCACCACACCAGGCTAATTTTTTTTAGAGATGGGGTCTTGATATGTGGCTCAGGCTGGTCTCAAACTCCTGGACTCAAGTTATCCCTGCCTTGGCCTCCCAAAGTGCTGAGATTACTTGGGATGGCATGAGCCATCAAGTGTGTCCCTCCAAACTTCTTTACATGGTTTATAAGGCTCTATACACTTAGGCCTCATACTACTTCTCTAGCCCTCTCAATCCTCACACCCACCTGAAAATCAAAAAGCAATGATTCATTCATACTAAATGTATTTCAGTACTTGAAAGCCTCTCTCTCCCTCTTTCTCTTCCTCCCTATTCCCCCGTCACATGTACTTCCTGAGATTCTTTCACCTCTCTTGCTCTGCATAACTAATTCTGGTCTCATCTCAAATATCTTCTCTGACCATCCAAATTTGGATCTGGTGCCTCTCTCACAAGCTCTCCTGCATCCTATAGTCTCATTAACACAATTCTTGGAATATTATACTGTAAGTTACTCACTGGAACTGTAAATTATATGAGAGCAGCAGCCGTATCTAACTCATTCGCTGTTTCAGTCCTTGTTTCTATTGTGATGCCTGGAACACAGTTGATGCACAATGAATATTTGTCAGATTTATGCATAAATGATCAAATATGAATAATAAATGTAAGCCAGTGCAAGGTCACTCATCCAAGAACAATGAAATTATTTTCAGTTTAGTCTACTATTAAAGCTGAGAGTAAAGTAGCTTATTTTGGAAAGTTTCCAACAACCAAGGATGATAATAGAAAAAAAAAAAAAGATTTCTAGTTAATTAAGCTGTGAGATTCTTGTGGTTAAGGTCTATATTTTATACTGAATTTTGACAGTCCTTGGTACAGGTTAGTTGTTCAATTATATCTTTCCTGGTGAACTCAAGTCTTGTGTTATGACTAAATTATGGACACATGTTCATAAAAAGATACAGTTCCCTGACAATTGTAACAATAATTTTAAAAGTCTCTATACATGCCCAACTATTATTCCCAACACAACAAGGACATAATGACCCCAAATCAATGTTTTTGTCCTTCAGCAATAAGTAAATTGGGTTGATGACAAAGAAGGTTGTTTTCAAATCCCACACCTAGGCTAGACCATTAAGTCACTACACGCTACCTCTTGTAGGATAAGCTCATAAAAAGAAATTAACAAAAGGAGTAAATAAATGACCAAGAGATGTATGGTTTGCCTTGTAAACCTTAAGCACATATCCAGCTTTCCTTATTACTAACCCAGTGTGGACCTATAAAACAGTAAGCCAGGAAAGAAGCCTGGAGCTGCATTTTATATAATCAATGCCATGAGTTACTGCCTGGCCCCATTGCACAAAGGCTGTTTCAACCTTGAACGTGGCCTTTTGTTTGAATGTATCACCATATGTTCCCAAATTGCTATGCAAAGATGGATTGTTCCACAGTCTCCTATTAATATTTTGCCTGGGCATAATGTTCATTTTTATTTGTCTAAAATGTTCCAAATTGCCAACTGGATTTTAAAGCAATTGTTAAATTTTGCAAGTAGAATCTTCTATTCTATAATTGAATTGCATGGCTGAAATACATGAAAGCATCATGATCTGAGTTAGGATGGCATAGTAAGATATAGATGGCAATTGTCACTTTTCAGCTGAAGGGGCTGGGACTTAAATTCAAGAAGTAGACTTCGAATTTTTTTTTCTTCTTCTTTCCACTGCCCTACTGTTCATATTCTGCTCATTAGTCTTGAAACAACATAGTAGAATGATCTTTTAGGGAATTTAAATCACTTGAACAATACCCATTCCAGAGTTTCCGGAAAGGGTAGCATATGTCTCTAATAAAATCTTTAATATTAATGGGTTCAATTCTACCTTTGTTTTCTTCAAGGACATAAGCAATGTGACTCTATTTCTCAAAGGGCAGGGAGGAGCCTATGTGGAGAGGAGGGTTTCATTCTTCTCCTCTGCCTTCCAGCCTATGTGTCCCCTGTCACGCTATCTTCTCTAGAAAGTAGCGCCCAGTAGTCTAAGGCAAATGTGATCTAGAAAAAAATCACAGAGCACCATGCCATGAGAAGCAACAATATAAGAAAGGTCTCAGACACAAACAAACAAACACACACACATACACACATAATGAAATTTTATAATATCCTCTTGGCAAAATATGAGATCGGGGTACAAATTAGACATCAAAATCACACCACTTTTAATCTTTCTGCATTGTCCTATCAAAGTGTTGAAAATACCGTTTCCTTCTTGGTCTTCCCTTCTAGACACTCCTCAGGGAATAGTAACTTTGTCTGGTTATTATTTATGTTTCTAGTACCTCCTGGGGACAGACAGGCACAGTGTAAAACTATGTATTTTGGAATGAGCTGCACTTGAGTATGAACCCTGGTTGTTCTGCTTAAAAGCTGTATGGTCACAATTTTTACATTTGCAAGGGGGAAAAGTAATAGAGCCTACTTTTTAGGGGTGATATGAGAATCAAATGACATTTTACACATAAAGTGTGTTGCTCTGCACCTAACTCATGGTTAGGAATTAATACTAGTTTAGCCAAAATGACAATACTGATGATGAGCTACTTTGGTGCGTAAATGCATTGGTGACTTTCATTTCTCTCTTAAAAAAGA
>RJWJ010039105.1:0-14626 GCA_004363605.1 Indri indri | reverse complement strand
TATTTAATGAAAAAAAAATTTAAAAATACTAAATGTGCATTCTTGTACATTTATCATTATAAACTTGATAAAGGTATAACTACTAGATCAAATGATACAAATGTTAAACCATTGAGTAATACTAAATTACCTTCCAAATGTTTGTACCAGTTCTCATTCCTACCAATAACAATAAATGAAAATTCTTATTTCTCTACATCCACCTCGGCCTACCGAAGTGCTAGGATTATAGCCTCTGTTTCTATTAATTATTTTTTTATGACCATAGGTCACATTTTCTTGTTTTTATATATCTTGTGATTTTTAATTGCATTCTGGGCATTTGGTAGAAAAGAATAGTAGAGACTGAAGTAAATAATATTTACCTTCAGAAAGTGGCACATTCTTTTGTATATCAGCTTATTCGAGTGGGGGCAGAGTGAATTTGATCTGTGGTTGAGCTGGATGATTTGCAGTTTGATCTAGTTTACCACTGGCCTTAAATGTTTTGAGGGTGGGATCTGGATTTTCTCTTTAGCAGGACCTGTATCTTAGTACTGGTGAGCTGCCAAGGATCTTCTTTTGCTTCACAGCTCACTGTCAGCTTGTAAAGCTGTCAAATGTCTCTCCTTGTTCTGTAGACCAGCTGCCCGCCTTCCTTTTTAAGGCTGAATAATATTTCTTTGTATTGATGTACCACATTTTGCTTATCCATTCATCTATTGATGGACACTTGGGTTGCTTCTACATTTTAGCTATTGTGAATAATGCTGCTATGAACATGAGTGTACAAATATTTCTTCAAGGTCCTGTTTTTAATTGTTTGGTGCATATACTCAGAAGTGGAATTGCTGGGTCATCTGGTAATTCTATTTTTAATTTTTTGAGGAACTGCCATATTGATTTCCAGTGGCTATACCATTTTACATTCCCACCAACAATGCACAAGGGTTCTAATTTCTCCACATCCTCCCCAATACTTGCTACTTTATGTTTGATAGCAGATGTCCTAATGGGTGTGAGGTGGTATCTTGTTGTAGTTTTGATTTACATTTCTCTAATGATTAGTGATGTTGATCATCTTTTTATGTATTGTCCACTGTTTTTTTAAGTATAATTTTCATTTTATTTTTTTCCAGAGGATTATTTTTCTTGAGGCCTTAAGGACTCGGCTCCTTACATTGGCTTTGGCAGCAGTTGTGGGGTATCACCCACACGCAGATTGTAGTGGGGGTGTTTGGTCTTTCCAGTCCTCATGTGAACAATTCCTGACCGCCTTGCTGTGAATGGCATAACTCATGCAGCAATGTAGTTTCAAACACAGCTTGGGAAGCACATAGACATCAATGACACTCACTTCTGAAATGTCCCTGATGGCTGTGGCCTCTATGTTTCAAATGACAAACTTCTTAATGGCCTTGTTTGGGCACACATCAAACATAGTCCTTGCAGTGAATGGGCTGCATGTGGCCATGGCCCTTTTTGGGACAGCTGTTGTTCTTCTTTTCTTTGTCGTCTTGGAAGTGAAGACCTGAGAAAGCTTGCCCATTGGTTTTTAAGAAGAATCTTTAACTTCTGACATTTCTAAACAAGATTCATTTTAGAAATACTTGTCATTTTTAATGGACTTGATACAACTTTATGCTTTTTCAGCCGTGGACAGTTGAGAAAATTGATTTCTTTTTTCTTACTTGAGTCAACTGTGTTATAGATAGTCATCAGAGATGACATTAAGCTTTGCTTTTTTGTCTTTTTAAAATTGCTAAACAGAAATGGGTAGTTGCTGATTATTTGTTGTGATTAGTATAAAAATGCTGATTGATAGATATTTCTGGTTCATAAATGCTAGGTATAAAAACTTGAGTATACATAAAAATAGAAACCATTTTTATTATGCCAATAAAAATGCAAGTAACAATTCCATAAGAAAAGCAGAAATACAGAGAGTACATGAATTAAACCATAGCTACTTCTACTGTAGTACCAACTATGACAAGATTTTTTCAAACTTTTTAACTGGAATATTTTTAGACATTCAGAAAAGTTGAAAAGTGGTACAAGTAACACATATATAGCCTTTTCCTAGATTTACTAATTGTTAATATTTTCTGACAATTCTAAAAATTTCAACATATCCATTATTTGGGAATTATAAATTGTTTCTCCTTTTTTTTCTTTTTCTTTTTTGTTAGTTTTCTTTTTGGCAATTAGTAACAGAGCTAAAAGATACTGTGACAGAATTAGAATTAGTCAGCACCAACCTCATGGTATCTGCTTTTTGTGACGCCTCCTCTGTTCATTTAGGGCATGGGTTCTCTTGGATCATAGCAAGGGGAGAAAAACGAGAGAATCCTTCCTCTATACAGTGTCTTTTCCTCCTTTGTGATGAATACTTGATGGTCTGAAGAATTAACCATGTGCATCAAGGCAGGGTGAATTCAATTTTCTTTTCTTCTTATCAAGTGAAGAAAGTTCAGTCTTTTCTAGGTTGTTCTGGTATACTGTATTATCCATCAGAAAGTTCACTATGATTTTGGATTCTGTTATATTTCCCACAAACCTGTCTTCAGGATTAATAGTTCACAGTACTCTCATTCAGATAAGAAAGATTGGTGCTGGAGGATTTATGATATCTAACCTAATTTTCCATCACCATACCTTGACCTTGGCCTTATAAGTTGTAGCCCATACAAAGCAATTGATTGCTACCCTATAGAGGCAAATGACCCTCTTTAACTCTAGAGCAATAGCTAATAAGGTCTTGATAACTGTGATTTATCCACTGTCAGCTGTGATTGCATGTGCCTCTCTGAAGCTGTCTCGGATTGATGGATGCAACTTGTATGATGGGAAGCCAGTTCCAATGGCTTTCTCCTTTCATCCTTAGCCTCACCAGGGCTCCCAGAATGGGATTGATGAAGTCATTTTTCTTTCATTGTGGTCTTCTATAATGAAATATGGTAAAAATTCATCTTCTCTTGAGCACGCCATTTTTTCCTTGTCAGATCTGCAGTCTTTCTTTGACTGAACCAATTTGTTATCTGCAAAAGCAGTGGCCTTGTACTTCCCATTTGATTCAAGGAGCTCTGGATTGGCCAAAAGGAGTTTTCTTCTAGAAATTTTAGGGAGTCAGCTCTTTCCTTAACTAAGACGTTGGTTTCCCTTTTAATGAATTCAAGAGAAAAATAAATGTGTGTTATTGGCAACCCTCCAGAATACTTCAAAATGTCTTATCCTTCTAGCGTAGTTGACCAAACCTCTAGGCAAGTTATGTTAGTAGAAACCAAACCCAATTTTTCCATATATCCTGGAGTTGATAGATACATTAGTCATTAGTAGAAATGAGGATGGGACAGTTTGGATTCCCATTTATTTATTTATTATTTATGAGACAGGGTCTCACTCTGTTATCTTAGCTAGAGTGCAGTGGTGCGATCATAGCTCACTACAGCCTCAAACTCCTGGGCTCAAGTGATCCTCCTGCCTCAGCCTCCCAGGTAGGTGGGACTACAGGACTACACTCGGTCTTCCAAAGTGCTGGGATTATAGGCATGAGTCACTGCACCAGCCTTCCTTATTTAAATGAGTCATCTCTGATGAATGTGTGGAATCCTCAGAGTCAAGCTCTTTGTGCTTCTGGCTTGTCCAAAACAAGAGCCTACTAGCATGTCCTCTAAGGTATTGGATCATGAGTAATATTGGATTTAACATTAACATGTGAAAGCAGCTGTGGCAAGAAGAGAAGATCTTATTTCTTGACATTCAGCCTTGCCACAATTATACATTTTAATATATTTTTCCCACTGGCTTTCGCTTGAGAATACTTGAAATATTGCAGTCTGAACCCATGTTTATATTTGTATTTGTACAGATTCATTGCCAAAATAAATTTGACATTAAGCATTTCTTGGGCACAGGAAAATGAAGACCCCTTATATTCAAACAAGGCAGCATGTTTTGGTTGTCATAGTAAATGTAGGGTTTCTTATTGTCAAAGATGAAGTTGATTGCAACATGATGATAATTGGTTCTTAGGCAACATTGTACACGTGAACCAAGATACCTTACTATTAGCACAAATGGAATCGCAGCAATCAAAATGACTCAAATGACACTAGCTCTTATCTCACCCACTCCAGCAGGGCTTCAACCTGCGAAATATTTCTGGGAGTTCCCAGGAGACATCTACCATGTGCTCATATATTAACACTCTCCAGCCTGCCACTGCTACTGCTTTGCCACCTCTGCAGTTTGTACTTTGGGTCTTGCTGTCTCCTTTTGGGTCCCAGTGCCAAGTGTCTGAGTCCTGTGTCCTGATATTGCCCCTGCTGCCCCAGAGTGTTCACAGAGCCAGAGCTTTGTGGCATCTGTGAGCTCTCACCTTGGAGCTTGGTGATGTTCCACTCAGCTAGAGGTCACAAAGCACTGTGTGCCCAGAGCTCTCCTTTTTATAGCACCTGTTCTCCAAAGGACTCAAGTATGGGTCCATTGGAGGATGGGCCTGGGGAGTGTCATCATTATTATTATAGTCAGTCAACAATTATTGAGCATTTACTATGTGCTTAGCAGTGTGATAAGCCCTTTAATTCTGTACAAAGTAGATTCTATCATTATTTCTATTTTATAGAGGAAGAAACTGAAGCTTCAGAGGCTAAACAATCTTCTCAGTGTTACCCAGCTAACGCCGGCAGTCCGACCTCAGAGCGCACTATCTTAATCGCTAAATCCAAATGGCTGACACTATGCTATTCTCAGCATCATCCTCGACCCCTCGTAACTAAAACTTGTTTATTGCATTAGTTCATGGTGCCTGGTTCCTTCCTTGTAGGGCAAGTTTTCTTGCAGGTAGATCTCCAGCCTCCTAGCAAATAAATTGTAGTTAAGTTCTTTCACAGATTCATCAGACATATACAAATTTATATGAATTTAGCAATAAACACAGCATATTTTTTTTCTCAAACGGTACTTTAGTTTTTTATGCAAATTGGCTTGTCCTCACCTATATCTCTTCTACTTCCCAACTTTGGTTCCGACTGGGCTGCTGCCCCCTGCCCCTCTTACGCACAATGGTTTATGACTGGCAATGTTATTTTCGAAGATAGGCATTATTTGTAATGCAGCTTTCCAGACTGAGGGAAAACCTGTTTTTTTTCAGCTATCTGTGGGATAGTTTTACTTAGGTCTCTCTCTCTCACCTCATGTAATATGTATAAAATGGACCTCATCCCAACATCCTATTTTTGTGGGTAGGAATTTTATTCTACCTTTTCACAGGAGTGAAAATTCAGAGAGGTCTTTGACTCAACCACCCGGCCTTCCGCACAACGTTTCTCTCCACCCTAATGCACAGCATTATCCCCTGGGGTTTGAGGCCTGTGTCCACAATCACACGGCCTCCGAGCTTGGAAAGTCTTCCACTCAGCCCAGGTCTACCCGGCTTACCTTTACGACCCTAGCCACTCACTCCATGCCACATCTGGACCTGGCCAGCGTCTCAGAAATCTTAAGCTCTGGGACATGTTCCTATCCCTTCAAGCCTTCCCAGGCCTGCTCGCTGCACCCCGTCTTCTACACGCACCACCCCCCACACTGCTGAAATTGCCTGTTGTGATAGAGGCTGCTGGTTCCCCTCATTGTCCATTCCCTCCTTCTTCTGTAAAGACGGAATTTTTCATTCTTAACTGGGCACGTGGCTGCCCTTAGAATAAAGGCTCTATTTCCCTGCATCCTTTGCAAGTAGTTGTGACCACGTGGCTACATCTGGCCGGTGGGATGTGAGGGCAAGTGAGGTGTACAGCTTCCAGGTCGTGATCTGAAAGAGAGAGGGCAGGCCCTTTCTTCTTCCCTTCTTTTTACTCTGCTGACGGGAATGTGAACGTGACAGCCAGTCATCTTAAAGCTTGTAGACAATGGCAACCTTCACGGGATGGTGCCGCCGCAAGACAGAAAGAGCCTCGGTCTCTGGACAACCTCACAGAACGGGCAGCTCTGCTGGCCCGGCCCTCAACCTACCTCTAGACTGTCTCATGAGGGAGAAATAAACATCTTATTTAACTTCTATTTTCTCTGCTTTATGCAGCTGAACCTGTATCCTGCTTAAAATCCTATTGTCTGTTTTCCCCAGTGGTCTTAGTCACCATTTGTATTAGTGTAATTCATCACTAATTTGTTGGTTCTGGAGGTGGAACTGGAAACAGATTAGTTTTTTTTTTTCTCCAAATGAAAGGACCTTTACGATGACACACAACCCAGGGCATGGGCAGGACACAACCCACCTTAGCGCTGCCTCTGCCTTGCCAGGTCCCAGCGGGGAAGGGAGAGCAGGGTCCCTAGGCAGAAGGGCAAGGGCAGATAGGGCCAGGTTCCACCCACAGTGACAGTAGAGAAGGGAGGGCAGTGATGTCCCCGCGGGCCACAGGTCCTTGACAAAGCCCAGTTATGTCTTATCCTGCTGGTGGAAAGAGAGGACCCTGTCAGCAGATCGAAACTGGCACAACGACCAGGTGCATATCCTGTTGCCTTAGGCTGTTCCGTTGGGCTCCCCTTTGAGGGGGGCCAGACTCTGGGGAGAATCCATTCCGGTGGGCTGGGCAGCCTAACCACATCCCGAGTGGGCTGGCAGTTAGGAGTTAGGCCGCACAATCACATTAAGGGCAGCCAGACATTCAGGAGCTGGGGCTCCCAGGCAAGAATGACTCATGAATCCTGTAAAATATATGGATAAAAGCCAATTATACACTTACATTAAAAACACCTTTCCACTATGCCATGGTATTCCTCTTTTCCTCGTCGGGGAGTCTCCCATCTTGCCGTTTATTCACAAGTAGCCCTAATAGGAAATGCCTGGAAGAGTGCATGACTTTTTAAATTGACCTTCAGTCACATTGGTCGACTTGTGTTTTCATAATGTTGAAGGTGCATTTTTATGATCCAATCTGTGGAAGGAGGTTAATGAACCAGTACTTTCCACACACGGGGCTGAATGTGACTGCTGAGGTGAAGATGAGGAAGGCTGAACTATCTCATAGGAGCAGGGCTGCGTAAGTGCACAAGCGATTTCTGGGAAGACCAAAGTGCACCCACGCAGGTTTTTAATTCAGTGTTGCAAATAAGCATTTAAAAAAAACAGAAGCCTATAAAATATTTTAGCATTTATTCTTTTACTTTGGGTTAAGTTAAAAAATCATTTACTCTTGGTTTACCATTAGCTGTTAAAGACTTTAAACATATGGAGAAATCGTGATCAAAAGCACTGAAATGTAATTTAGCCTTGATATATGAGCTTCGCAGAGGGTTGAGGGAAGAAGTCAATGTGTCTGCTATATACACTTAAGGTGTAACTCTCCTATTCAGTGAAGACACTCAGAGAAGAGGAATTAATAGGGATCCTAGTCTCATTCTGATCACAGTATATTTCACAAGGCACTTGGAAAACATTTATTTAACTTGTCTCCTAGATACAAACGGTTATAATCCACCAGGGTTGTAAGCCAAGTGAAGGAGCTTTTGGGGTGTCAGGGTGCCGCAGTCTGGTCCTTGTTCTCATTCTGCAGTGGGCTGTCACAAAGGGGTTAGAGAGACTGCAGTGTTTCAGGGTGGTCGGTCTTGGCGCTGTTCCCTTCAGAGTCTCCTTCTAAGGGTGGGGGGATCATATTTTGTTCCACCCTCTGGGTCAGGGGTGGACGTCCAGTCAAAGTTAGTCAGGCTGTAGGTTGGTCAGTGGCTTATAATATGGCTTGATACCAAGGATAAGCCCACATTAGTACGATGGTGACCATACCAGAACGAGCAATTTCTTTGTCTTAAGAGAATCAAGATATAGAGAGAGTTATTTGACTGTGGGAGCAGGAGCTGAAAATACACACACAGAGGGGGCAGTCTGCAGATGCCACTGGCCCTTAAAGCCACGAGTATGCTGATGTCAAGAGGTAGAGAAAGGGCGTGTATAGCTCTCAGCAGTGTAGCCTGAGCTGTGCCTCACCTGTGGTTCACAGGTGTTCCTTAAATGGGGTTTCCTAGGCAAAAGCTTCTGGGAAACAACACATCATTTAATTCGTTTAATTTGGCCTTCTGGTGAGTCACATGGTGCTTATTAAAGACTGAGGCTTCTCCAAGAAGCTTGTCTAACGTTAACTTAGTGCTTCCCACACTTACTGGATAACAGAACTGTCACCTGCTGACATCTTTTGTAACACTTGTGTCCTGTGGAAAAGAGTTTAGAGTAGGAGCTGGCATCTGTGGGTGGGAGCGAAAGAAGGAGTAGCCCCCAAAACAGAGAGGCAGCTCAGTCCCCATGTCAGGGGAGTCCAGAAACTCCTTTGCTGGGGCAGCGATGAGAGTTTCTGGTTGTTACATCTGTTTTACACTCTGAACTGCCTTCTAGGCATTGTGAGGTCCGAGTACAGCTGCTCTAATATTTTAGAGCTGCCATAATATTTTAGTGTTCCTTATTTCAGTGTGTATTCTAATCTCAAACTTCCACTAATTGAGATGAATTGAGTTATGTCTTTTTGCTTGTAACTGAGAGTCAGACTAATGTAATAGGATGTTAAATGTGACTTTCTAGTTGTCTCCCCAGAACACTATGATAGGTGACAAATGTCCTCACTTCCTCATGACATGCTGGACTACCTGTGCGGCACTTGCTGAGAGATGACGGGACTGGCAGCATCAGCTGCTCACATGCTCCAGGTGAGGGTGAAGAGGGTCAAGCATCCATCGTGGGCATGGCCAGTGAGACTCTTTTGGCGAGAGAGTTGTCAGTGTGCCTCCCCGGGGGACAGGACAGAGTGCCCTCCCCGGTCATAGCCAAGTGAGGGAGCCTCAGGTTCAGGGGTGCAGGGACTGGTACCTGTTTCATTCTGACTGGAGCTGGCAGAGTGAGGTGAGGAGGCGATGGTGGAGGACCTCTCTGCCCACAGGTGGAAGGCTAAGTTGTGATCAGGTGAGAACCATGGAAAGCAGCACTTGGGTTATCTCAAAAAAAGAGGATCTTCTGGAGGGGTAAGGGGAACCCAGCATCAAGTGGCTGGAGGCGGACAGTAGGAAGCTAGAGTGGAGGGGACGGCCCTGGTGGCCAGTTGGGGGAGGTCCTGCTCGTATTGGCGACTACAGCACGTTCCTCAGCAGAAAGGAGGGTCCCCAGTGAGGAGGAAGAGCCAGTAGCTGCGTATCTGCCGCACCGAAGCCTGCTTTCAGAGGACAGCCCCACCCGTGTTGAAGACTTCAACGTCCCAGCCTCTTTCCCCTCCTTCCGCTCCCTCAGCCAGGGGAGGAGCCAGGGGCGGCAGAGGGCATGGGGGAGGGGGCCTGGAGGGTGCTGACTGTGTCCCCCCCCCCCCCCCGCATCTGGACAGGAGTTTCCCTGCTAAGGTAGGTCCCGACTGGGGGGATAGGGAAGTTTTAATTGGATAAGAATTTGGACGTTGGCTGTTTGACCAGACTAGAATTTCTGCCTAAAAGTGCCAAAGGTTATTACCTGAGTGACTGGAGGATCTCTGCACGTAGGGCTGGGATGGAGCAGGTCCACACAGGGGACAGTCATGCTTTTCACACTCCACGCAGTGGGAATAGGACAAAGCTAAAAATCAGTTTAAAGAGTTTGTATGTGTTTACACTGTTTATAGCAATTTATAAGTTTTTATTTACACTGCTTCCTAAGTAACTAATTACACATAAACTAATTCTAGCATAAGAGACTGTGGACACTTATAATACACAACCAATTAACACATCCAGTTAACATGCATTCAATCCATGGACATTTATTAAGCACCTCAGCTGGGTACTGGGCCTACAGGGATGATTAAGAGCTATTAATAGTTCCCGCCCTCAACAAGCATGCAGTCTAGTTTGAGAAGTCCCAATTTAGCCTGGGGTCTCTTATGTCACATTGCGTAAGAATCACAGTGCTGTTGGTTGTGGCACTGGTTTCACTGCATGTTCACCTCTAAGTGTGACTCAGTAGGTCTGGGTTGGAACCTGTGAATCTGCATTTTAACAAGCACTTTGTTCTCCAGGCCACTGATGGAGAAATAAGAATCCAGCCTTCAACAGCACCACACGCCAGGACAGCACTTACGGTGTCAGGCCATGTGTTACTGATTACCACAGACTTTGTCCCAGAATCCAGGACAGTATTACCCATTTGCATAAAGCAAAGTTTCTGCCTGTTCTTTATTACATTAAGTGAAAACAGTTGGATAGATTTTCATCAGATTAGAAGAGCATGTTTGTGCTTGTCTGACTTAAGGTGTAAGGGAAATTTATTTTAGGGGTTCCTGAGGAGGGGTGTCCTTCAAAGAGAGAGGCAGCCATCTTCCAGAGCCATGTCAAGTGCTGATTTCTGATAATGCCACTTGTCCTGTGAGCAATCTAGGCTCAGGGTGGGAGCAGCAGGAGTTTGTTGATTTAATGATGGGCAATGATTAATGTGAGCAGCTCAGGGGAGACTGGGTACCTGAAGCAGAATCTTCACAAAAACACATGCAGGAGAAAATGGACTATGAACATACAAACAGAGAGTTTTAATCCCCATTATTCTGTTTGTTGGAGAAGTTTGGGCAAGGATCTTGCCTTCTCTGTTTCTCTGATTATATAAATTAGGACAGTGCTGATTTTTTCCCCGTAAGGTTGTTGTAAGGAATAACGAACAAAAGCCTCTCTTAAGCACTTGAAAACTTTATAAAGATGAGTTTTTTAAAAGATCAGTTTTGTTGTATGTTAAAAGCTAAATTTTATTGCAAGATCTTGGATTTAGTTTAATCTGGCATTACCTTATAGTGTATTGTTTTGTTTCATTTCCTTCACCATTCATTTCAATGACTCAGTATACAAGAGTGATGCCATTTTAAAATCACATGTGCTTAGATTTTAAAAATCTAACATGCTAAGTTTGGTGATGTGAGCCCGTAGTCCCAACTACTCAGGTGGCTGAGGCGGGATGATCGCTTGAGGTCAGCATGGGCAACATAGCAAGACCCTATCTCTAAAAAAAAAAATAAATAAATAACCTAACACAGGAACAAAGGCAATTGGGAAACAGGTTAAGCATATTTTTAAAAAGCTGAATAAGTTTTTAGGAGCTAAAACGAGTGAGGAGAAATATGCTAAGCAACAGACTGTGTACATACAGAGGTATCTAGTGTGTATTCTTTTGATTATTAATTTGCTAAAGGGCTTTGAATGATGAATATAGATAAAAATCTATGAAACATTGACGTGTGTACTCAAATTGGGGCAATGCATTACCACGGCCAAGGCATGGTGCAATATGATTGTCTTAAATATTTAACATAATGCTATGCCGTATAATTACACGTATGACATTATTGTTCATGGGAGCTAATTAATGAGGGTGACATAAAGCAGGGATGAATGTTAGTTATTCAGGCACTGATGTTCAGATAGCCACCTGAGAAGTCATTTTTCTCAAAGTCCTATTCCTTAAAGATAGTAGAAATGTCAATTGTTTTTGCAGAGTTTCCATTTCAAAAAGCAGTTATTCATAACCCACCCCCCCCAGAACTGTTCCCTAACAGACTACAATAAAACTTAAAAAGAATGAATGGCAATGACATTTTAGAACTAAATTACTGCCTTCATGCCTTAAATAATTATCCTGCCATCCCTATTCAAGGGATTTTCAAATTTTTCACTTCGTTCCTGGTTTATCTCTCATCTCCACTGCTTGACTAGTTCCTTGTCCCTTACAACTGAATGCAGGAGGCTGAATATCTAATATTCCCCTTAAAATTCTCCTGCTTGTTAATAGTACTTTTATGGTAATTCATCTAAAATAGTTTTTCAACAAACTCTTCTCAAAAGCTATCTCTGGCTTTCCATTTCTTTCTTCATTTTGGTGCTAAATGGCTGCTGTACCCTGGTCCATCCTGATGTTTCTATGTTTCCTCCACTCTTTCTCTACTTTATGCCACAGACGTGACAGGATATTTTTAATTCCCTTTATGTGAGCGTCTTTGTCCTCTATCTCCTTCGTGGTCTGCCCACAGGGCACCCTTGGGCTCTGCCTGCCTGCCTATGCTGTTCAAAGGCCACTAACGAGGTTTCCTTCAGGAACTTTTTCTTGATAAAGTTAAGACAGAGGAGTTCTGGGAAAGGAAAACCTTGAAGAAGACCTTGAAACCCTTGACCGGACACCGGCCATCTGGTTCCCTGGGTCTCCCAGCCCCTGAGGGCTCCTCTGCTCTCTGGCTGAGCCAGTCACTGGAAAAACATCCCTGACCTTGCCGGCCGATTGAGGGCATCAAGAACGAGAGGGAGGATTCTTCTCCTCAGCAGATGGAAGGTTTCTGTCAAAGGATTTCTCAATGCCACCTGGAATCAAGGCCCATGTTTCCCAGAGCAAGCTTGCAAGCTTTCCTTTGAGGCCTCCTGAGCACTGGCCACAGTGTTCTGTTACAGCTACCAAGAAGTCACAGTGGAATTCCCTCCAACAATCCTGCTGGCCTGGCTTTTTGTTGTTGTTGTTGTTGTTGTTCTTAAAGCTTATAAAAAATAGTTATAGGAAGAAGTTAAACATGTAAATGTGTTCTAAGTAAATGGGCTTTTGCTGTGTAGTGGTTAAAACCTAGGTTTTCTGAAAGTGATCGGTGGTGTGCAAAACAGGGAGAATCCCTCTTTGAGATCAGATTTCTTGGTGGTAGTGCTCATTGGCAGCTCTGGATTATTGGTCAGAGAATGAGAAGGCACCACTCTCCCCTTCTTTCCCTTGGTTACCACCTTTTATGTGTACAGAACATGTAAAGTTAGAATATGGGGGTGTGGGTAATTTTCATTAAGTTTGATATACGAAATGAGCTTGTTTTCCTCCTTTGCATTTCGACTCCCGAATCTTCCCAGCCCCACTTTCCCCAGCTTTCTTTCAAGGCTGAGGTTTATCTCATAGTTGAGAGGGAAGAGCTGAAGGCTCTATTTTCTAGTAATTCATTTCCTTTGTTGCTCACCTTCCCAATCTCTTTTCTTTTTTCTTTGAGACAGAGTCTCACTCTGTTGCCCAGGCTAGAGTGCTATGGCATCAGCCTCGCTCACAGCAACCTCAAACTCCTGGGCTCAAGGGATCCTCCTGCCTCAGCCTCCCAAGTAGCTGGGACTACAGGCATGTGCCACCATGCCCGGCTAATTTTTTCTATGTATTTTTAGTTGTCCGGCTAATTTATTTCTATGTTTAGTAGAGACGAGGTCTCGCTCTTGCTCAGGCTGGTCTTGAATTCCCGATCTTGAGTGATCTTCCCGCCTTGGCCTCCCAGAGTACAGGCGTGAACCACCACCTTTTCTTGTTCCTATTTTTTAGCAGGTCATAGCTCTTTATAATTTAGAAATAAAGTCCTTAAAAACAAATAAACAAATGATTTCACTGGGATGATAATTTTTAAATAAACAATTGTTGATTGCCTACTATGAACTAGGAGAATGGATTAGGCACTCAAAAAAATTAAAAACAAGGTCTCATGTCATTAAGAATCTTACAGTGTGTTGGGAAGGCAGTTGCCTAAACAAATAATTTACTACATTAAGATAAATTGCTTTAATGAGGTTGTGTGTCAGGGTTACTGGGACCATAGCAGACATGGAGCTTCTAAGCAGACCGGGGAATGCAGAGAAGGCTCCAGCAGACGTATCTTCTCTAGTGGGAGCGCGCTGGTATGCAGCGCGGGGAGGGGTTGGTACAGAGGTGGCAGGGATGGTATGTAGCTGGGAGAATGGCATGTGCAGAGGCCCAGCAGCTCTGTAGGACAGGACATACTCAGAGTCAGCACAGTAATTTAGTATGTTTGAAGAACTGGATTTGAGGTGGGGTACAGAAGGAGAAGGAGACTGGAAAAGAAGACAGAGATGAAGATCATGAAAGGCTTTGCATACTGTGGAAAAGGAGTTTATTAGATTTTATCTTAGAGGCACTGGGGAGCCACTGAAGAATTTTGAGCAGAGTATGATCCAATTATTACGTTTGAAAAATCCACTCTGGTGGAAGGGTGGAAGTTAGACTGGAGGCAAGAAAGACCGGTGAGGATGCTTTTATAATATTTAGTTTGGGGAAAGACAATGAAGGTAAAACTAGTGCAAGTGCAGAGGAGAGGAGATGGACAAGAGAGATTTATGAGGTATATAGGATTTGGCGATTCATTAGATACGGGCCAAGAAAAATGTTTCTGTCTTGGTCGGAAACTTTTGACATTTATCAAGATAGAGAAGACAGAGGAACAGGTTTTCTGGGGGGGGGGGCGGATTGGGGAGAGAAAAGATAAGTTTGGCTTTGAATGTAATGAATTTGAGATGCTGCTGGAACATTCAGGGTGGGAATGTTGAGTGGAAAAGTGGCTCCATAGGGGTCTGGAGCTCAGCAGAGAGTTATGAGCTACAGATCTTGGTTTGGGAGTTACTCTTGTGGGCAGCTCTGTCAGGGAAGTGTGTGTGGAACAGGTGAGTACGTGAAAGGGTGGCCGAGTAGGTAAGAGTAGAGTGAGTAAGAAGAAGGAGACGGGCAGAGAGATAATGGAGGAGTCCCACACTGCACGCATCTTGATGGTGCGGCCCTGAATACTTCAGCTTGTGTCTCCCGAGAGCAAGGACATTCTCTTAGATAGCCATGGCATCATTTTTGCACCGAAGAAAATCCACATTACTT
>RJWJ010039104.1:0-14626 GCA_004363605.1 Indri indri | reverse complement strand
TTTTTTTTTTTTTTTATAATAGTCATCCTAACACATGTGAGGTAGTATCTCATTGCAATTTTGATCTGCATTTCCCTGATGATAAATGATGTTGAGAACCCTTTAAAATACCTGTGGCCATTTGTATGTCTTCTTTGGAAAAATGTCTGTTCAAGTCTTTTACTCATGTTTTTACTGGATTTTTTTTTTTTTTGGTTTGTTTTGCTATAGAGAAATATGGTCAGGCATATACATCAAATGATCTTCAAACAAGGATGTTAAGAACACACAATGGAGAAAGAACAGTCTCCTCAATAAATGGTGCTGAGAAAACTGTACACTCACATGCAAAAGAATTAAATTGGGCCCATATCTTACATGACACACAAAAGTCAACTCAAAATGGATGACACTTAAGACCTGAAACTGTAAAACTCGTGGAAGAAACTAGGGAAAAAGTTTCTTGACATTGGTCTTGGAAATGATTTCATGGATTTGACACCAAAATCCGAGGTAACGATACCAAAAATAGACAAGTGAAACTGTATTAAACTAAAAAGCTCTGCCATAGCAAAGAAACAATCAACAGACTGAAAAGCCAACTTATAATATGGGATGGGAGAAAACATCTGCAAACCATCTAAATGATAAGTGGTCAATATAAAAAAATATATAAAAATCTCTTAAAACTCAATAACAAAAAAAAATTAAATTAACTGTTAGGTTTACTTAGAGTGGGATCCCGAAAAGTATGCACAGGACATAATACTTAGGTAGTGATCATAACACTTGTGAAACAAAAGCTGCAGGAGTTTGGCGAGTCCAGAAGTTGTAAATCTAACAGACAACTATGGCATTCCCATCCCCCACCACCCCATAAGGACGAAGCTACTCCCTCCCCTATCTCTGCCGGTGTTGGGTGTTGCTCAATCCCTCTGGAGAAACCACCTACAAAACCCAAGGCTTTCCCCTCCCTCGTGGGGGACACTCTTTTGGCCTCCACCCATCTGCACCCAGATCCTCAGAATAAACAGCATTTTGCTACACCTCTGGCTTCGTGTGTCTCCCTCTTGGCTCCAGAGCTAACAATAACCCAATTAAAAATTGACACTGTTAATGTTTAAAATCAGAGAACAGAAAAAATGTTTTTATATTTCATGCAGAGAATGTTAAGTATTCTAAATTTTCCACCAGAATAGTAAAGAAAGACAATTTCAAATTAGTGCTTTCTAACAGTTTCATCATCTTTTTATATTAACAATTATTTGTGGGGAGGAAGAGAAGGGTAAATAGGTGAAACAGGAGAATTTTAGGGCAGTGAAACCATACGGTATGATACTGTAATGGTAAAGACATGACATTATACGTTTGTCAAAACCCATACAACACAGAGTGAATCCTAATGTAAATTATAGACTCTAATGCTAATAATAACGCATCAATATTCATTCATCAATTGTAACAAGTATACTACACCAATACAAGATGTTGGTAACAGGAACAACTGTGTAGGAGGAAAGGGAATGTTTTGCACTTTCTACACGTAAATAAAAATCGGGGCTTTCTGCACTTTTTGCTCAATTTTTCAGTTAACCAAAACTCCTCTAAAAATAATGTCTATTAATTTAAATAAGCTAATTATTTTGATATCTAATAATAGCATCACCTACTCAAAGTTATTAGTATTCATTAACAAAATGGGGAAGTTTACTTCTCTGTCTTGGTTATTTAGATTCTTCCTTTGAAATTTTATATTAACATTGGTTTTCTAAATGTAAGAAAATTTCTACCTTGTCAGTATGGTACCAGTACTACTCTGCTTGGGATATAACAACAGAATGCCACAGACCGGGTAGCTTAAACAACAGAAATTTATTTTCTCACAGTACTGAGGGATAGAAGTCCAAGATCAGGATACCTACAGGGCTGTTTTCTGGTGAGGCTTCTTGTTCTGGCTTTCAGAGATCCACATTCTCACTGTGTCCTCACATGGCCTTTCCTCTGTGCATGCAAACTTCCGGTGTCTCTTCATCTTCTTATAAGAACAGGAGTCCTATTGGACTAGAGCCCCACCCTTTTGACCTCATTTAACCTTAACCACTTCCTTATCTCCAAACAGTCACATTGGGGGTTAGTACTACAAGATATAGATTGGTGGGGGGGGGGGAGATACAATTCAATTGATAACATTCTTCCCTCTGGCCCCTAAAATTCATGTCCTTTTCACATCCCAAAAGCCCCCAAAAGTCTTAACCCATGCCAGTATGAACTCCAAGTCCAAAGTTTCATCTAAATATCATCTGTATTAGGTATGGTTAAGACTTGAGGTATGATTAATCCTGAGGCAAAATTATTCTCCAGCTGTGAAACTGTGAAACCACACAATTTATGTGCTTCCAAAATACAATGGTGGGACGTGCATAGGATAGCCATCCCCATTCCAAAAGGGAGAAATCAGAACAAAGAGAGGGGCGATAGGTCCCAAGAAAATCCAAAACCTAGCAAGGCAAATTCCATTAGATCTTAAGACACACAAATAATCCTCTTCAGTTTGATGCTATGCCCTAGAAGCACACTGCAACATAGCTTTGTATTCTGGGCCCTCTGCAGTGGAAGCCTACTGCCCTACAAGGGAGCCTGGCCTTCTGAAACTGAGGAGGAGACAGTTTTGTCCTCCTGGGCCTGTGTGCTCTGGGCCTGTGGAGGGAGAGGCAATCTTGCTGATCTCTCAATAACCCTCAGAGTCAGTCTTTCCTTTTCTTGAAGGATACGGCATGTTAACAGCCAGATAGGTCTATTGTCCCATTCTATAGAATCATGGAAGTCCAAAAACCTTTCTTTATTTTATCCCATCTGCCCCCTTTGATACAAAGTGGCAGTGTCTCTACTGGTATAATCCCATCACTATTCTTAGCTTCTGCCAAGATGGCTGATTAAACTATGGGTAATCTCTTTATGGAAAGATTGGCCACCCATTGGGTGTTCTCTCCAGAACATGCTCTTACAATAAGGACACACTGAGAATTTTCCAAATCTCAGTCCCGGTTCCTTTCTGCTTAATAATTCTTTCTACAATAAATCTCTCTCCTCTCAAATTTTACTATAAGCAGTAAGGAGAAACCAAGCTATACTTTCAAGACTTTGCTTAGAAATCTCCTTTGCTAAATATCCATGTTCATCACTCACAAGTTCTATCTTTCACAAAATATTAGAATACAATTCAGCCAAGTTTTTGCCACTTCATAACAAGGACTGCCTTTTTTCCAGTTTCCTATAACATTTCCCGTTTCTACCTGAGACCTCACCAGAATCATCTTTAACATCCACATTCTCACCAATGATTCCTTTAAGGCAATCTAGGCCTTTTCTAAAATATACATCAAAACTCTTCCAGCCTCTACACATTACCTAATTCTAAAGCCACTCCACATTTTTAGGTATTTGTTACAGTAGAACTCCATCTCACAGTACCAAAATCTGAATTATTCTGCTCAGGCTTCCATAACACAATACTGGGTAGTTTAAATAACAAATTTATTTTCTCTCTATTCTGCAAGCTAAAAGTCCAAGATAAAGATACTGGTAGGGTTTCTTTCTAGTAAGGCCTCTCCTTCCAGCCTGCAGACGGCTGCCTTCTTGCTGAGTCCTCAAATGGCCTTTCCTCTGTGAGTACATACTTCTGGTATCTCTTCCTAGTCTTATAATGACACTGGTACTATCAGATTAAGGCCCCACCCTTACAACCTCATTAACCTTAATAATCTCCTTAAAGGTATTATCTCCAAAAACAGTCACATTGGGAGTTAGGGCTTTAACATATATGGATTTGGGGGAAGAGGGCATAATTCGGTCTATAACAGCACCTACGGAACCCATGCCAGTGCTGCGTTCAGTAGGTACTTGACATTATTAGAATGCACATGTTTTATTATGTGTTTTTTTCTGTTATACTTCATGCATAGAATGAAGTCATGGCACAAAAGAGAAAAATACTGAATTCATAATTTCTCAAAAGGTAAAAATCTTATTAGCAAACAAGAAAAAAACATCAAAAAGTTAAATGACCAAAGAATTTGAAGTTCTCTTACCAATTATGTTTCTTAAAAATTATGACAAGATAAAAAGCTAAGTAAGTTAAAATTGGTAAATGTATGCAATGTATATCAAATTAGGAAATCAAATCCTTAAATGACTTAGCCAGCTCAAATCATCTCGGAGCAAATAATATTTCTAAATTTTGGTCTTTCCTTTTTAAGCTGTCCCTACCCTCTGGAAATTTATTTATCTATTTTTAAATTTTTATTTATTTATTTTGAGAAAGAGTCTTGCTCTGTTACCCAGGCTAGAGTGCAGTGGAGTCATCACAGCTCACTTCCTCAAACTCCTAGGCTCAAGCAATCCTCCCACCTCAGCCTCCCAAAGTGCTAGGATTACAGGCACAATCCACCATATCTGGCCTGCTCTGGGAATTCAAATTAAAATATGTATAAACATTTTTTGCTCATAACAACCATGATGTATTTGTATTTGTGACCATTAGATTACAGCATAATCAATCACCTACAAGTTGCGCACTGGAAGTGCTCAGTACATTATGTCTCCATAAAATGAGAAGGAATATTCCTTTTGTAGATGTAAAGAAATAGCGTGTCCTTAATGTAAGAGAAATCTCATTCTTACACAGGACACAGTAACCCCAGAAGTAATCCACAGCTGCTCTGCAGAAGTGGGTTTGGGAATCAGTGACTGTTCACATGAATAGAACATCATACATAATAACTGTTGGGAATGAGCTACACAGACATTAATTATTTAGTAAAATTGATAATTTGTCAGCTCCCTCTACTGATGTTGAATCTTCTTGATGTCTGTTGTGAGCACAGAAGAACTAGAATAAAAGGTGCCCAAATCCACACAGGCCACAGCAAAAAAGTACCAAAAACACTGCAATCAATGATCACTGTGGAATACTGCAAAAATGTGAATGACTGAGTTTTTGACAAAGCAATAGACGATCACTAAATTTGTTTGTGAACCATTTAAGAATGCATCAGGATACAAAAAGTAATCCCAGGGTAAGTAGAAAGTAAAACAGCTTCTTACAGTTGTGACTAGATTCCTGTGGAATTTATGTTCCTTATTTAGTGCAATGAATATTTCAAGCACATATATTATTTAGTGAAAGCTTGCTTGCAATCTATGATCCCTCTTATATTAGCTTTCAATCTTTGTCAAGGATATGAGATACTTTATCTGTACAAGTAGGAGACTGGATCAGGCTATTTCTAAAGTGTCCATTTTATAATTTTAGGCTTGGTAGCTGCAATGACTAAAATAGCATTTGAAGCTTCTAATTTATTAACTCTAAAACTGTCTAAATCTTGAGTTACATAGAAGGACCTCAATCTTCTTCAATTATTGTTGATGCTATATATATTTCTGGGTTTGAACATGATAAAGTCAACTTCGACAGCTTAAATGGTTCTACATACACTTTGGTGTTCACATTCATAAACATTTTTCTTAGAAAGCACCCAACTTTTGTTGATAAAAAAAAAAATTCAATTGCCCAAACTAACTTATCTCTAGCCTGCCACCTCTTATCCTACTCACCTCTACTTCTCTTCTATTAATACTTGCTGAGTTCCTAGGCATGATGCAATGCATATTCGACCTTAATGAGAAAAAGTAGTATGAATTTGACACTATAGTAGCTACCAGATACTTCCTTCCTACTCCCTCCCATAGGTTTTTAAGCCACACACCTCAACTAAAGTTGAACACAACCTCTTTATTCTTGTAAATTTCCTCCTCTTCCCTCTTCTTTCTCTCACAGATATATTTCAGGCACTTAGTCTTGAATACCCACTACAGTATTTTCATCCTAGTGGCACCTTTAAGAACTGTAAAATATTACTAAAAAAATGCGGACATGTATTCTGATTAGTTTTACCCATTTTAACTGCTACACCTCTTTCCTAAAAGAAGGAATGAATTTTAAAGATGAATGAAAGTATATAATGAGTAAGACCCATATACTCACTCACTTCTCACACACTACTTTCTTACAGGGAAAATATAAGAAAAGGTCGAAATTACATGCAGAATTAAGAGAGTTGTACGGAATGCTGAAATATACTTTTCAAAATGGTCTGTGTATATTTGTATAACTCTCAGAAATCACTATGAGTCCATGAGTTTTTGTTCCAAAGAATAGGTTTACTCATTTTTGGAGACTCTTAAGCAATCTCAAGCATGACACATCTAAACGTAATTTTAATAAAGGTGCCAATAATATTTTTGATTGGACCAAGAAGATACAGTGGAGAGAATAAAATCAGGTGATTTTTTTTCAGTTAATTTTAAGTTGTGTTTTGAGGCTACAAAGATTCATTCAATAAATATTTGTGAAGCATCTACTGTTTTGTCAGAGAACACAAAGATGTGCTGTGAAAGCACATGAGAGGGTGAAAGGGGTTCTAAGCTAGTTGTGGGGTAGGGTAGAGTAGGCAAAAATTGTCAGGGTCCTCAAAGTGAAACACCTAAGACAAGACTTGAGCCTAAGGTCAAATGGAGCCTTCTTTCCCCAACTGCTTTTTGGGCTGACTTCTTTAGAAGGAGAAATAGGGCTAAGACACATTTACTTTATGTGAAATATATTAGTATGATATAAAGCATGGTTTTAACCAAAAGTTGATAGTAAGTATTTGTCTAACTTTCCATACTTTTACTAGATGGATATATTCTTTTTGATAGGTCAAAGTATCAATAATCCAGAAAGGATTCAGCTAAAAAGTAACAGAATAAGCACATTGACCTGACTTCAAAAAAAATTTTTTTTCAAGGCAAAAGGAGTAGTTACACAGAAAGACATTTTTTTTTTAGAGACAGGGTCTCACTCTGTTGCCCAGGCTGAGTGCAGTGGTGCAAGCACAGCTCACTGCAACCTTGAACTCCTGAGCTCAAGTGAGCCTCCTGCCTCAGCCTCTGGAGTAGCTAAGACTACAGGTGTGTGCACCACACCCAGCTCAGTGAGACTTTTTGTTGGATACATAGGGAGTCATTCTAGGTTATCTCAAAAGTCTTTGGCCACTCTGTTACAAATGTAAATCATTAAATAATGTAATCCAGAGAGTTGGTGCTAGGGCTAACTTGGTAACAGAGGAAACAGGGTTTGCAGCCAACTTTTGGAATTCCATTTGTATGTCTCAAGTGTTTTCAACTCCTTGAAGAAACTTTAAGGTCTGAATCATGACCTTTTCCTTCAGGAATATGCCTTTGTGGACATATTGTAGCAGAAGAAGTCGACAAGAAAAAAACAAATAATCCCATTAAAAAGTGGGCAAAGGACATGAACAGACATTTTTCAAAAGAAGACATTCAAATGGAAGACAAACAAATGAAAACATGCTCAATATCACTTATCATCAGAGAAATGCAAATCAACACTACAGTGAGATACCATCTTATACCAGTCAGAATGGCTATAATAAAAAGTCAAAACACAATAGATGTTGGTGGAGATGCAGAGAAAAGGGGACACTTACACACTGTTGGTGGGAATGTAAATTAGTATAACCTCAGTGGAAAAGAGTATGGAGATTTCTCAAAGAACTGAAAGTAGATCTACCATTCAATCTAGCAATCCCACTATTGGGTATCTACCCAAACGAAAAGAAGTCATCACATCAAAAAGATACCCGCACTCGTGTTCATTGTAGCACAGTTCACAACTGCAAAGATATGGAATCAACCTAAGTGTCTCTCAATGGATGACTGGATAAAGATCACACACACACACACACACACACACACACACACACACACACACAGCAGGGACTACTACTCAGCCATTTAAAAAGTATGAAATCACCTCTTTTGCGGCAACATGGATGGATGGAACTGGAGGTCATCATCTTAAGTGAAATAACTCAAGCAGAAAGTCAAATACCACGTGTTCTCACTTGCAGGTGGGAGCTAAGTAATGTGTATGCGTGGACATAGAGAGTGGAATAGTAGATACTGGAGACTTGGAAAGGTGGGAGGGTGAGGGGGTGAGGGTTGAGAAATTACCAAACGGGCACAATGTACACTATTTAGGTGACAGTTACACAAAAACCTCAGAGTCCACCACTACATAATACATCCATGTAACAAGACTACATTTATACACCCTAAATCTATAAAAATTTTAAAAAGGGAGACATATCAACCAAATGTAGTATGTGGACAATATTTTATATTGATTTAAATAAAGGAACTATACAAAATGAAAAAAAAAAAGATTTTTGGCTCCCCAAAATTGCTACATGATGGAGACAAAAAAGAAGTAGGTCTCTTCTTGTAGATAAAACACTCACTTATAAAGCACTGACCAAGAAGCCAAGAGACCTGGGCTTGTTTAATTACTTATCCGACCCTCTTCTCCAAAAGCTCCTAGCACTTTTACTCTTTGCTCTGTTCTTCTTGAATATACTTTACCTTTGAGTAGTTCGTCTTTTACCTATGCCTCTGTTTAGTATTCATGATAGTGCATCACCAGGTATCACACTAATGTGTACCACGTGTTTCTTCCCCTACTTATAAGCTCCCAGAGAAAAGGCATAAGCAGTATCTCAAGTCTTTGTAGTCCCTCACGATACCACAGGATGCTTAATATGTGACTATACATGTTGCTGAAATGAATTAGAGGCAACTAGACCTACAGTTCTCCCTGGCTTTTGAAAAGAAATTCAGATATATCCAGTATAAACTACATTCTTCATTTCATTTAAATTCACCTGTGAGCCAAACCAACATCTAAGTACATTACACTGAATTTCATGGGGGGAAAGCCTGATGCAGAGACTAAATTATGATTTACATTCTCATATGATTCTGTCAATCAAAATTCATATCCTAGTATACAATGTGCTTCTAGAAGGTTCTTCCCCCTCCCCAGTAAACTCTTAATTTACTCATAAAGTCAAAAAAGAAAAATGGGATAAAGTAACACTTTTTAAATGAATTATGAGATTTAGTTTTAAGTAGAATTCTCTGAATGCAAAGCAGAAATATGGTTACGAAAACTACCACTAACTCTTCTACCAGACAAACTATACTGTGATGAAAAACACTGCTATAGTAATATAACCAAAAGGTAAGGCTCAGATCAAGGTGATGGCCATGAAGGTGGTAAATAAGGGTCAACTTCTGGATACTTATTGAAGGTAAAACAGACAGGATTTCCAGACAGATTGGATGTAGACTCTAAGAGGAGTCAAGGATAGCTCCAGGTAGAACAGAAAGGGCAGATCAGTTGTTCAGTTTGGTATGTATTTAGGTTTGAGATATCTGAGCAGGAGATTTAAATGTGCAATAGTTCTCTAAAGCCATGAAAATGGATGATATCTACAAGCCTTTAAGTATGGATAGAGAAGAGAAACAAAGACTGAGCCTTAGTTTCACCTAAATTTTGTGGGGATATACATTTCCTCTCAGTTGTATCCACTAACTCTCATTCAATTCCTCATGGATTTTGCAATTTTGGAGATGAACTCATCTTTACCACGAGACTATTATGGGACCTTGTTCAACGACCTGTCCCTCCAGGAAGAAGAGTTTCATGTTGTTCACACTGTATTATTCGCCAGATGCTCCAGAGGCATCACCAGCCCAGGAATACCTTTTACGTAAGTTTCTTAGTTTGGGAGTCCTTGGCTCACCCTAGTAGTATAAATTCAAATCCAAAACCCTGAAGTTAAGGGTTTTTAGGAGATCTAGAGGATGTCAGAATCTGAAAATGAATAAATAAAGAATCCAATCAAGCACTTATTCTGCCTTTGCCATACAGACTATTTCAGGGTAACCAAATAGATGGTGAGCAAAAATTCTTCAAGAGAAGCATAATGCTTCTACTAAATAAACTTGAGATTTAAGAGACATACTCATTAGTCAAAGGGTACGAAGTTTCAGTTAGACAGGAAGAATAAAGTTTTTGAGAACTAATGCACAGCACGGTGATTACAGTTAACAATAGCCATATATTGTATATATATATGGTCCCGAGTGGCATAATAATATTTCAGTCAACAGACCGCATATATGCATATGTAGGGGTTCTGTAAGATTATAATACTATATTTTCTCTGTACCTTTTCTATGTTTAGATATGTTTAAATACACAAATACTTACCATTGTCTTACATTTGCCTACAGTATTAAGTACAGCAACATGCAGTATAGGTTTATAACCTAGGAGCAAGAGGCTTGACCATATAGCCCACCTGTTTAGTAGGCTATACCATCTAGTTTTGTGTAAGCACACTCTATGTTTGAACAATGATGAAATTGCCTAACAAAGCATTTCTCAGAACATATCTCCACTGTTAAGTGATGTGTGAATATATGTATCATAATATGACTTTATATCTCACAAATACATACAATTATAATTTGTCAATTTATAATAAAAATAGATTCTAAAAAAGATCAAGAGAACAACCAAAAAAGAGATATCCATCAAATGCAATATGTAGACCTTGTCTGAATCTCAATTCAAACAAATCAATTCTTAAAAATATATTTTATAGAAAACTGAGGAAAATCATACATGAACTGGGTATTAGATATTAAAAAAATTAATTTTGTTGGATGTGACATACAATACTGTTATGTTTTTTAAAGGCTCACAGGCTAGAGATAAATACTGAAGCATTTACAGGCAAAATCATATAATGTAGAAAAAGAAACAAGAATGAAAGAATATTAATAACTATTAAAGCTGGCTGATGGATCTATGAGGATACATTATACTATTCTATTTCTGTGTGTGCTTCGAAACTTTCATAAGAATATTTTTTAAAAAAACTTAATAAATAGAATTTTCAGATAAGACTTTTCCCCACCTTCTACTCAGAGACTAGGCCAATATAGACATCCTAATAACCCATGTCCTAACTTTACTTAGGGGTCTCAGTTCCCAACTCCCTGCCTCATGTGTACCAACAGCCTCAGTCTCCTGTATGACTATGAGTATTAAAACCCAAGCCCCTAGATTAGTGAAGTTAGCAACTTCACCCTGATACCAAGGGTAGTTTTTATGTCATGTGTCTATTTGTCAAGCTCTCCCCACCTTTGTTCTTTCTGTCACTGAGACTTTCCTTTCCTTTATTACAAGTTCATCTATGCATCTATGTAGTGTTACATAAAATATTTCTAGAGCAGTTCTAGGTATTTGTAGCTAAGTTTTCAGATTCTCATAACCAGAAACATCCTCTTCTGTTAATCATAACAAGAAAAAATTTCTAATTCCAGTTATCTGGCAATGTCACTAGGAGTTATATTCATGATTCTTAGTATTTGGTTGGAAAACTTCAGAAACCTGAAGGGAAGAGGCAAAGAGGAGGGAAGAGGATTAAGGTAGGCTGAGCACAAAAGTTTCCTTGCCTGATCTTTCAACAGGGTAAAATGGAGCAAAATTTCTCTCTTTTACAGACCAAGGAAGAAACATGGGGAGAGATTTCATCCCATATACCCTATTAAACTATAAGCAAGTGTGTGACCGCAAAATTTTTTTTTTTTTTTTTTTGAGACAGAGTCTCACTCTGTTGCCCAGGCTAGAGTGTCATGGCATCAGCCTAGCTCACAGCAACCTCAAACTCCTGGGCTCAACAATCCTGCCTCAGCCTCCCAAGTAGCTGGGACTACAGGCATGCACCACCATGCCCGGCTAATTTTTTCTATATATTTTTAGTTGTTCTGCTAATTTCTTTCTATCTTTTTAGTAGAGACAGGGGTCCCACTCTTGCTCAGGCTGCTTTCGAGCTCCTGAGCTCAAGCACTTCTCCCGCCTCAGCCTCTGAGAGTGCTAGGATTATAGGCATGAGCCACCGCGCCCAGCCAAACACAAACATTTTAGGCCAGAAATTACAGTTCTAATCATCAAGGTTTTACTTTATGAAAATCTGAAGTATTTTATGCTCCACATTGAAGGTGGAATCCTTCTTAAAAATGCAAAACATATAATATTCTAGTTATCAGCCCTTTATCAGATTTGTAGCATGTGAAAATTTTCTCCCTTTCTGTAGGTTGTATGTTTGCTCTTGTGACAGTTTCTTTGGCTGTGTAGAAGCTTTTTAATTTGATCAGGTCCCATTTATTTATTTTGGTTGTTGCTGTGATTGTCTTTGGGATCTACTTCATGAATTCTTTACCTAGGCCAATGTCTATAAGAGTTTTTCCAACATTTTCTTCTAGAATTCTAATAGTTTCACACCTTAGGTTTAAGTCTGTTACCCACCGTGAGTTGATTTTTGTGAGAAGTGGGGGGTGTGGATCCTGTTTCAATCTTCTGCATGTGGCTATCCAGTTTTCCCAGCACCATTTATCGAATAAGGATTCTTTCCCCCAGTGTATGTTTTTGTCTGCTTTGTCAAAGATTAGATGGCTATATGAGGATGGTTTTATACCTGGGTTCTCAGTTCTGTTCCACTGGTCAATGTCCCTGTTCTTGTGCCAGTACCAAGATGTTTTCATTACTATAGCCTTGTAGTATAGTTTGAAGTCTGATAAATTGATACCTCCCATTTTGTTTTTATTGCCTAGGATTGCTTTTGCTACATGGGGTCTTCTCTGGTTCCATACAAACCATAAAATTAATTTTTCTACATCTGTGAAGAATGATGTTGGTATTTAATAGGGATTGCATTGAATCTGTAGATCACTTTGGGTAGTACAGACATTTTAACAATGTTGATTCTGCCGACCCATGAGCATGGTATAGTTTTCCACCTGTTTATGTACTCTGCTATTTCCTTCCTCATCACAGTTCTCCCTGTATAGGTCTTTTACTTCCTTAGTTAAATATATTCCTAGGTACTTTATTTTCTTTGTTGCTACTGTGAAGGGTATTGAGTCTTTGATTTGATTCTCAGTTTGACTGCTATTGGTGTATATGAATGCCTCTGATTTGTGTGTACTGATTTTGTATCCTGAGACTTTACTGAATTCATTTATCAATTCCAGGAGTCTCGCGGTTGAATCCTTGGGGTTTTCTAGATATAATATCATATCATCAGCAAAAAGTAAGAGTTTGATCTCTTCTGCCCCCATTTGGATGCTCTTAATTCCACTCTCTTGTCTAATTGCTGTAGCAAGGACTTCCAGCACTATGTTGAATAGAAGTGGAGATAGTGGGCAACCTTGTCTGGTTCCAGTTCTAAGTGGGACTGCTTTCAATTTTTCCCCATTCAGTATGATGTTGGCTGTGGGTTTGTCATATATGGCTTGTATCATTTTTAGGTAAGCCCTGTCTGTGCCTATTTTGTTAAGCGTTCTTATCATATAAGGGTGTTGAATTTTGTCAAATGCTTTTCTGTGTCTATTGAGAGGATCATATGGTCTTTGTTTTTGCTACTATTTATATGGTGAATGACATTTATAGATTTGCATATGTTGAAGCATCCCTGCATCTCTGGGATGAAGCCCACTTGGTCATGATGGATTATTTTCTTGATAAGCACCTGGATTTGGTTTGCAAGGATTTTCTTGAGAATTTTCACATCTATATTCTTAAGGGATATTGGTCTGTAGTTTTCTTTTTTTGTTGCGTCCTTTCCTGTTTTTGGTATCAGGGGTATGTTGGCTTCATAAAATGTGTTGGAGAGGATTCCATCCTTCTTTATGTTGTGGAATAGTTTCTGCAGGATAGGCACCAGTTCTTATTTGTAGGTATGGTAAAATGCGGGTATGAAACCATCTGGTCCAGGACTTTTCTTTTTAGGAAGGTTTTTTTATTGCTGTTTCAATTTCAGTACTTGATATTGGTCTGTCCAGGAATTCTACATCTTCCTGGTTGAGGCCAGGGAGGCTGTGTTTCCAAAAATTTGTCCATTTCCTCCACATTTTCCAGTTTGTGTAAATCTATTTAGAACTCAGGAAAATCAACGAGAAAAAATCAAACAACCCTATCCAAAAGTGGGCAAAGGACATGAACAGAAACTGTTCAAATGAAGACAGAATAATGGCCAACAAAGATAGGAAAAAATGCTCAACATCTCTAATCATCAGGGAAATACAAATCAAAACCACAATGAGATATCACTTATCTCCAGTGAGAATAGCCTTTATCAAAAAGTCCCAAAACAATAAATGTTGATGTGGATGCAGAGAGATAGGAACACTCATGCACTGCTGGTGGACTGCAAACTAGTGCAACCTCTGTGGAAAGCAATATGGAGATACCTTAGAGAGATACAAGTAGAGCTACCATTTGATCCAGCAATCCCATTACTGCACATCTACCCAAAACAACAAAAGACATGCTATAAAAAAAACATCTGCACTAAAATGTTTACAGCGGCACAATTCACAATTGCAAAGATGTGGAAACAACCCAAGTGTCCATCAATATATGAGTGGATTAATAAAATGTGGTATATATGTACCAGGGAGTACTATTCAGCTATAAGAAACAATGGTGATACAGCACCTCTTGTATTTTCCTGGATAGAGCTGGAACCCATTCTACGAAGTGAAGTATCCCAAGAATGGAAAAACAAGCACCACATGTACCCACCAGCAAACTGGTTTCACTGATGAACACCTAAGTGCACATATAGGAATAACATTTATCAGGCTTTAGGCAGATCGGAGGGGGGGGGGCGGG
>RJWJ010039103.1:0-14701 GCA_004363605.1 Indri indri | reverse complement strand
TTTCTTTTTTTTTTTTTTTTCCCAGAGACAGAGTCTCGCTCTGTTGCCCAGGCTGTGGTGCAATCATAGCTCACTTTAACCTCAAACTCCTGGGCCCAAGTGATCCTCCTGCCTTAGATTCCCAAGTAGCTGGGACTACAGGCACCACCACACCCAGCTAATTTTTTAAATTTTTTGTAGAGATGGGGTCTTACTGTGTTGCCCAGGCTGGTCTTGAACTCCTGCCCTCCAGCAATTATCGTACCTCAGCCTCCCAAAGCACTGGGATTTCAGGCATGAGCCATCACGTCTTGCCTCATTTTTCATTTTGAACTCCAGTTTTAATACACGCAATGTTAATTTAACATATTAAATGCACTGCTATTCTTGCATCATATTACACATTTTTAAATCTCTGGCATCATTTCACTTTCACACTTCCATTTTTTAAGTGGATGAGTATAAATAAACATAATATTTGCTGACAATCATTAAATGTTAAGGTCAAACACCTGCTAAGTACTTTAAATACATTTTCTCACTTAGAACAACAGCCCAGAAGTTGCTACTATTATTCATTCTTATTTCACAACTGAGTACCCTGATGCCTAGAAAGTTTAAGTTCCATGGTTACTATTACAGCAGTGGGATAACTGGCAAAACAAGAATGTGAGACCAGGCATTTCTGACCCTAGGACCCAGTTTTATCTTAACTTACAATTTCTATCATGGAGTGTAATTAAGGATGGAAGTTATGAGTTAAAATTAGTTGTATTCTAAAAGCAATCTTGTAGTCTACGTCAAATTCTATAACAGAAAAAGGATATTAATTGAGAACTTGTGAAATCCAAATAAAGCCTATGGTTCACTTAATAGTAACTTATCAAAGCTAATTTCTTAGTTTTGACTAACGTACCATCGTTACAAAAGATGCTGGCACTGGGAGAAGCTGGGTATATAGGACGTCTCTATACTATCTTTGAAACTTTTCTGTAAATCTAAATGTACTACAGTTGTTTTTAAAGTTTTAAAAATGTGTATCTGCTCATAATTGATGTTCTAGTTTTAGTTTCTCAGCCATATAATTTTCTGCTTTTCCATAGCCTCAAAATATTGTTTTTACCCCTTTAATGGAATTTGTTTTAGTGCTTATATTTGTGTGTGTGCATATGTATGTGTATATGAGAAAGAGAAAATACTTATTTTTGTTCCCTACAACTTTGTCAACTTTATGATGACAGGCATTGTGTCTTATTAATTGTTTAATTCCTCCATAAATTTTTGCTAAAGTCTCATATATAATGAGAGCGTAAGTAAAATTTGTTGAATTAATTTTAGCTTGAGATCGAGGTGATTTTTGGAATTGTGATAGATTTTCACGTACCCAGTCATTCTCTTTCTTCCCACTTTCTTTTTCACCAAGAGTACATAGCAAGATGCTCAGTGAGATTTACAGCTGTGGTTATTAAATAAAAGGGCCAATTAAGTCGTGTGATCTCAAAAGTGTGGCACATGACACCACTGTAAAAATTCACCTCCGGGTGATGGTTTCGGACATTGTGGAGAATGAAATCCACTCTTATGCAATATATCCAATCACCCAAGAAATGTAGATTTTGAATGCAGAAAAGAACAGTGGGATGTCTCTTCCCAAATGCGAAATCATAATCTGATGTTTTTGCTTCTTGTTTTTTATTTCAAAATGCATCGAATCATATTCTAAAGGCATTTCAAAAGCAATTTCATTTTTTCTTGACCTGAATAAAGGGAGGATTTAAAGATAATAATAATGAAAATAAACCCACACCCTTCTTTCATTTGTTAAAACTTCTTTGAAAACCACACAATCATATCACATAAGACATCGAGGGACAAGCTATGTGACTTCATAAAGGCAAAAATCTCTCCCAGCCCCAGACTTCGGGCTGAGCTCTAACAGCGGCAAGCCTGTCAGTACATGCCTTGGTTGCAGTGGGTAAGAAAGTGGCAAGGGATGCTGACAAATCTACCCCTCTAACTCTGAGAGCTCATCTCATCCTGAGCTCAAAGGTAGTTTTTAAAATTAACCCCCAAGCGTTCATGCACCTTGTCTCATTGGTAAATGCAACAAATCAGTGGCAGGTGAATTAGAATTCTCTGCCCTTGACACCTCAAAGCACTGCTCAGCCCAGCGAGTTAATGGGAGATTGCAATGGCATATTACAGCCTCCTGATTTCCGAACACTTTCATACTTAAGAACAGAGTGACAGGACACTTTAAGTCATCAACCAGGAAAGATTTCTTCACTCGTGCCTTGAAAATGGGAATAAATGTGCAAATCTATACAATTGCGCTTCCCTTGCCATCTATCTTGTCAAAATGAAAATCGACGTGGGAATCGAGTCAAATGTGCTTCAGCAGATTAGAGAGAAATAATGTATATTTTCCTCTTGAGTCACACAGAGCAACTATCACTTCCTGCTGTGCTAATTTGTCTTGGGCTAGTGGTTCTGAAGGTGAAACTTTGAAGGTCCTATGTGTGAAAAACCAGTGCCACACAGGGCGAAATAAACACAGAAAGAACAATGTGTGGACAAAATACAGTATCGTAGAACAAATTACAGGTTGCATTTCTTTTAATGTTTGAGAGAATACAGTGTTCTCCTGAATGATGTTACATGTAATTAAAAGAGAAGCTATGAAATTATATATCAAATATTTTTCTAATAAAAAATTGAGAAAGCAGTTTAGTTATCTCTGAGGTTTTCATGCTGTAGGGGTGTGAGGGGGCAGAGGGCTGTGGAGAAGGCTGGGGAAGGCCCATGAGAAGAAAATGAAGAGGTAACTGATGGATAAAACTTGAACTATTTGAAGAATGAATTCTGGTCAGTGTCAAAAGCCAAATGTGATTCACTGTATAAACCACTCGTTCATCACCCTGCCTACGTGTTTGCTTTCTCCAGTAACACTATTATATTCCCTTTAGTACACCCCTATCACCATGATAATTTACTCACCTCTGTACAGATCCTTATTCTTTTTCAAGGAAATGATATGCTGCCCTCATTTCTAAGCCCAGATGTAATCTTTTTAAAGAAGACGCTGTCATATTCAAAGCTGAGGGCAGATAATTCTTAATTATGTTTTGCTTTCATGAGATCACTTTTTGAAATCCATCAAGGCGACCTACATTGAAGACCCAAAATATTATAATCCTCCTACCCCCACTCTTGGGATTCACCAGCAATTCAGGTTGTCTAGGAAAATCTCATTACTGCAGGACTCACTGTCCAAGCTACTGTTAGCAGAGAGAGAGCAGGGAGAAAAGTAACCCAGGTGACTGTCTGCAAATTGACACAGATTAACTGTTCTTTGTCCAGAATCCTAGTGGAATACCAGAGAGCTGCAGAAAGTCATTTTCAGACACAACATTGAGAGTACAGCTCAGAGATGATACGTAGGTTTCCATGAATTGCAATGAGTGTCACGGAAGTGGAAGAACCATGAGTTAAATTAATTTGGCCCAAAATTATATCCAAAGGAACAGTTTTAGCCAAGATTCAACATGTTCCTGCAGCTGACAATTTATTTAATTGGGAAGGCTATTAAACCATTAGATTGCAATGGGAAAAATTCTAAGAGATTGTGGAGCCATATTCATAAGCATAGGTTTATCTCTTCTCCTTGTATTCAATTGAGGACACTAATTCAATTCATTCACAAGGCAATGGATTTTATTGTGGATGAAGTTGGTTTCTTTCCAGGAATCAATTCCCATTTTAAAAGGAGGCCTAAAGTGCCTGGGCTTCAGCCAGATGTTTCTGAGAGGAGAGTGATTAAAATGGTTGCTAATTCCATGGTGAATATTTTTCTCACCATTCTCACATTCCACTTTCGAGAGTCAAGATAAACCACACTTCTAGATTACATATTTCTGGGAAGGTTATTTTAATTTATGTTAGTCTAAAATAAATTTTATGTGTGTAAAAGAGATTTATAAGAAACATAAGTTTGCTGTGGACATATATACAATATTGAGGCCAAGACAAATGATATTTATCTATGGAAAGCTAAATGAATTCTCTGGAATTATGACCATATCAGTTAAACTAAAATTCTTGTAAAATATTGTAATCACACTTTGGGAGGACGAGGTGGGAGGATTGCTTAAGGCCAGGAATTGGAGACCAGCCTGGGCAACACAGCAAGACCACATCTTTACAAAAAAAAAAAAAAAAAAGAAATCAGCCAGGCATGGTGGCACACATGTAGTCCTGGCTACTTGGGAGGCTGAGTCAGGAGGATCACTTTAGCCCAGGAGTTTGAGTCTGTAGTGAGCTATGATCACACCACTGCACGGTACTCCAGCCTGGGCAACAGAGTGAGACCCTGTCTCAGAAAAAAAAAAAAAAGAATTGTAATCACTAAGAATCACTTTGGAATTTTTATTGCATCGAGATGCTTCTTGACTTATGATGGAGTTATATCGTTAGAAACTCATCATAAGTTGAAAATATCATTTAAGTGAAAAATGCATTTAATATACCTAACATACTGAACATCATAGCTTAATGAGCCAATCTTAAATGTCCTCAGCACACTTACATTAACCTACAGTTGGGCAAAATCACCTGGCAACACAGCACACTTTAGGTATCACCTGTTTACCTGGTGATCACGTGATTGACTGGGAGCGGGGGCTTGCTGCCGCTGCCCAGTGTCACAGGAGAGTATCCTACCATGTGTGGCTGGCCCTGGAAAAGATCTAAATTCAAAATTTAAAATATGGTTTCTACTGAATGCATATTGTTTTCACACCATCATAAAGCTGAAAAATCGTAAGTGAAACAATCATAAGTCGGGGTCGTCAGCATTTATAAATCTTTACTTCCCATGATATTTCAATGTGTAAGTTTGTGATACCAACCCAGAATATCTGCATGTTTGAAGGGGCAGTGAAAATGAAATGACAATTTCTCTCGTGGGAACCCAACTCTAATGAGTAACACAACTCAACAGCAAAATCACAAATGCTGGTATATAGAGGTGATGTAAGAGTTTTCATTATTCTATGATTTGACCAAAAGTTTGCTTATCTGGTCACTTTTCATTTCCATTGCTGTATAATATTAAAGAGCCCTGATATTTATATTGGAGACTGCTCAAAATTCAGACACCAAAATAATAGGCATCTACTGTAACTCATTTAGATATTTGTATTTATATTGTGTTTCCTACTTAAATTTCTGTCTTTAAACATATTATCCCTGCAAGGCAGGTGACTCAGGAGATATGATTATCCTTTGTAATTCTTTTACATAGAAAAGTGCTAAAGAAATTTCACTATGATGTATACTATTGTAGAAAAGGTCTGGAAGTCAACTTGACTTTAAGTAGGAGAAATTTAACTATCACAACCACTCTATAAGAAAAATGTGATTTCCGTATTCCAGATGAGAAAATTTAGCATCAGAGAAATTATGACACCCAGTGAAACCTAGGCAATAAGGAGGTAGGTAGGAAGGCTATGATGTAATCACAGGTCCTCAGGGACCCCTTGGACAAGAGTTAGGGATGATGATGACAACAATGGGTGGGCACCTTTAGGCAAGGCTTTGGCACCTTTCCTTATTAAGAGCAGAGTAGCTTCATATTCAATTGGTTTATGTTGTAACTCCAAGTAAAAATTTGTTTGAATAAAAAACAAATAGCTTAGACAATTTACTGCACTGCACACAGGGTAACCACCTGTTCTGGTTTGCCTGGAACTGTGGGTGTTGCCAGGAAACAGGAGTTTCAGTGCTAAAATGGGGAAAGTCTCAGAAAAACGAGGATGAGTTGGTCTCCCTACCAGTCTACTTCCCATCAAAACATTTATTTTTTGGAGGCTGCAGATTGAACAGATGGGAAATAGTGTACTGAGGGCTCTAATTTATGTGGAACACAGCCTTGATCCACAGCTTCACACGATTCAGCATTGCAAGGACTTGTACCCTCCCCCTCGGTCTTGACTTAGTGCAAGAGGGATGCAACCAGGTACGACACATTGGACTATTCCTGTGATCACCTTTTTTAGAAGCATGCATAAATATCTCAATATAGCTATCAGAGTTTTATTATTTTATCTTTTTTACTTCACTGGAGCAAGGACTTTCAAAACTTTTTCACCACACCCACAGTAAAAATTAAATTTTACAATCCCACTCAGTACACACATCATATATAACTGTTACAGAAGTTTCACAGAGAATTTTCATGTTTGTTGCTAGCCTTCAGAATGGCACCTGTATGGCCTTCAGGAGCTACTGAGGTCCAACATCATGAGTTTCCATTTCTGTGATCTGCTCCCTACACGCAGTACCCGTCCTCTGGCCTAAGGCTGTGGTTCTCAAACCATAGTGAACATAAACATCACCAGGGACTGTGTTAAACTTGGCAATATCGTGGCACCTCACAGATATCTCGATTCTGGGTTTGATTATGGGCTAGGTCCTCAAAACTCACTTTTAACAAATAATGTGGACACACATTTGTGTAATCCTCTGGCCAGACTGAGGAACACTGCCCTCAGGGATATAGTCCTGAGCTATCTCATCCCTTCCTCATCACTGATTCATTTTTCTGCTATCTATCCAACTAGTGCATGCCAAAACTATGTGAGAAATCCTGGGGGTACACATTTCATATTGGTAGAGTACAGTTGAACAAAACGCAAAAATTTGAATATAACATAATCATTCTTATTAACACTAATATAGTAGTTCAGTGAAAGATTTGATTTTGTTTTCCCTAAACAATGGATAACCACTAGAGAAATGTGTGCAAAAACACTTTTTTGCTGGTCGTAAAGATCACGTCGGTGTAAAGGCAGGCAAGATGAGCGAGAGGCAACCTGTCAGAGGTTGTTGCAACAAACCAGGTAAGAGAAGGTGAGTTAATGTACTAAAGAGTAGGTGCTCAGGATACAATAAATGATAGTAAATGTAATTGTTCATAGTTTAATAGACAAGGTAGACAAGCAGATAGTTGTCCTAACGTGGTGCAACATGTTCTGTGCTAATGGTATTTATAAGTTGCAATGATTGCAAAATGCAGGGACCTACTTAGAAACACTGTGATTTGCATTGTGACTCTGTCTTGGAGCAACCAAAGGGTCTGTGGATGAGCATTTGACACCCAAATCAAGATGGACACAGGTATATACCAACCTTATTTTAATAAATTCATGGGTAAAATACCGTTTAACATTACAATAGATTAGAGACCAAAACAGCCAAACTTCTTTGCTGTGTCTTCAACAGTAGTATAGATGGGATCTAAATCTAGATTTACAAAAGGCAGGGGGGTAAAACAAGAGGTGCTAGATCACCATTGTTTTTTGTGGCTGAATATTCACACCTAATGGGTGTGGTGCACACATTGTCTAGGAGATGGACATGCTTGTAGCTCTGACACAGGCAGGGCAAAGACAATATATGTAACCTAAATATTTATGCCCCTGTAATATTCTGAAATAAAAAAATAAATAAATTAAACCGAAAGGAAGGGATGCCAGGTGTGGTGGCTCATGCCTGTGATCCTAGCACTCTGGAAGGCCGAGGTGGGGGGATGGCTTGAGCTCAGGAGTTCAAGACCAGCCTAAGCAAGAGTGAGACCCTGTCTCTACTGAAAATAGAAAAAAATGAACAGGGTGTCATTGCATGTGCCTATAGTCCCAGCTAGTGAGGAGACTGAGGCAGGAGGATCGCTTGAGTTCAGGAGTTTGAGGTTGCAGTGAGCTACAATGAGGCCACTGCACTCTACCTGGGGTGACAGAGTGAGACTTTGCCCCCCCCCCAAAAAAAGAGGCAGGGGGCTATAATATTTTCTCTCAATTTTATATAATATTCCAACTTAGTCTATATATAACAGAATCATTTGCTGAAAATCCTCAGGGCCTTCTCTAAGACAATGCAGAGATTGATGACTCTCCTCCCCATGACATTCCTGTTCAATTAGGTAGAGGTCAGAGAGACATCTGCTTCATATTTCAGCAATGAGTATTAAGGACTTCAGTGGAAATGAAGTTCCCTAATTTTAGGTCTTGGCACATACAAAGCAAATTCACCTTTCACTTATTAAGAAAACCTGACAATTAGATGGCTTTCTCCACTAATTTTATTTTCTTTTTTTCCACTCTCCCTTAATTTATAGCCTTATTTTTTCAGTTCGAGTGTCCCTCTCCCACCTTCCTGTTTACCCTCTTTATATACAGCTTGACTTGGGATCAAATGCAGTGGAGGGTCTCATTAAATGCTGAGCAGCCAGTTTTGACAAACTCTACTTTCACACAAGTTACACAAGAGAAATACATAATATAATTTTTACGGTTGACTGCCTTGAGAAAATTTAGCACACCAGAAGCATAATTCATTCAAGGGAAAAAAAAAATCCCTTTAGCTGACTTATTACCTGAGTGCAGCTCTCCTGCTGGAAATAAAGTTTGAAAGCTTCTACGTACATAAGGAGTACAAATGGATTTGGGTCATCAATAACGTGACTAAGTTCAGAATCAGAGTGTCAAGGAATTTCCCTCCAGCAAGTAATAATGGTACTCATTGCGCTTGTGTCTCTGATGTGACAGGGTCCGTACCCTACATTTTGCATGTGTTACCTCATTGTACTCCTCGCAGCCCCGTCACAGGAACATCATTACCCCACTCACAGATGAGAAAGCTGAGGATCAGAAAGGTAAATAACTCCCACAGAGTCACACTGCTGGTAAGTGTTGACTCCAAGTCTGTTACATTCCATAGCCAAGGGCTACGCCATGACTTCCATGAAATCTTGACTTCTCAACCTCAAAGGTTTGTTCGTCTTGGAGTGTCTGTAAACCCCTTCAATGCTCTTCCTGTTGTTTGTCAGTGCAAGCAAGAGAGGGTATAAAAAGTACAGCAAGAAGCAGTCTGATCCAAAGAAAAGCAATCAAAATGTTTTAGTCTCAGAAAACCCATGCAGTGAGTGTTTTAACAGAGCAGTCGAAGATGAAGATGAAGAAGACAGGAGCCAGGGTCGATTCTCATGCTAATGCTCAAGCACATGACACTGTTTATCCCTTGCCAAATCATTCGTTTGCTGTTGTTTGCAAAGTCTAATTGTATCACACTGCAGAGTGCAGAATGCTAAGTAAAATGTTTCTTTGCCATATCTATCTATATATAGACAGAGCTTTGATTTCCAAAATCCAATATTTGCATATATCCAATACAGTTATAAAGACAGAACTAAATTGCAGCGGCATTTTAAGAAAGTCATTTAGAAAGTAAATGAGAAATAAATATAGTACATGTAACTAGGGATATATTATGCCCCTTCCTATTCTGATTCATGGCCTATTCCCTTCCTTCCTTTGACCGTTAATTCATTTATGTCATCTATATTAGGACTCTCTGTTGTAAGAAAGAAACTTTAAATACTCTTCTTCACGAAACAAAAAGGAAAGAATCAGATATCAGAAGAGTCAGATATCAGAAGAAAAATGAAACTTAGAAAATGCAAAGATGTCAGTTAATACTGTTCGCTCACCTCTAATCTCAGCTGCTCGCTATGATTTGGGGTCTCTCTTTTGCTGATACTCAGTCCACCTGGCAGACAGAGGATGGGCAGTTAGTGACTCCCAAATTTATATGTCATGAATGTTACAACATATGAAAGGACAGATAATCTCAGTGCTAACTTCAGTTTTCTGGAAAAGGAACACCAATATTCTCATTTTATTCAAATCTCTACTCTCCATCCATGTTGTGTGATCAGGTGCTCATAGAGAACAAATATGGCTTTGGGTCCCCCTGATTGGAGATTTGAGCCCAATTGAGAATCATCCTGAGCAGAACAAATACTCCAAAAATGATGCAGTGCCCCATATTTTGCTGATTTATTCAAGTTATGACCTCTACACTTAAAATAGCCCCTTGTTTTCAAAGTTCTCTCACAATATCTTAGCAATAAACATTACCTGATTGCATTTCTTCATCTACAGGAGGAGCCTTGATACAACTGATGGAATCACTTTGGTTTTCTCACTTATCTCAGCAATGGGGACCACAGCATGACCATTGGGTCACGGCAATTGACGTCAATTAGAAAAGATTAAATTAGCCACCCTGAAGTCTTGCTCAGATTAGAAAAATTCTGCTTTCCCCTCTAATCACTTAATTTATGTCCTACTTCTAGTCTATGGAACCCTTAAATAAGTGCCCTAAATACTTACCATTTAATTGTTAACCCTTTTCTCGTGTTCTTTGTATAATTGCCTCGTTGCTATCAACTGCAGAAATTAATGCCATCTGTTTTTATACTTGAACCTCTTGAGAACAGGGGCACTATACAAATGCTTTTGCCTAAATACTTGTAAACTTGCAAATGGAAACCCTTAATAATTATCATTTAACGGCAACTAATCATGATGAAGATGATAGGGCATAAAATGAAACAATATATGAATCAGTAAAATGATATAATCAGTAACTGAGAATAATAATAAACATTCACATTCCAAGAACATTATGCCTAGACATAAGGCATCTGTTTCCCGTGGCTTAAAGTCCTCAAATCACTTCAAGGAAAGTTAAAATATTTAGTGAATTTATTATGCCAAAACAATAGTTCCATAATGTAGTAGAGACAGCAAAATAATCTAACAGCAAACATGTTTAACCCTGTTCATTGTAAGAAAAAGCAGTTTTGTGTTAGTTCTCAGTCTAACAAAGTAGACAAATCTTCCATCAGAAAAATATTTTATAAAAAGCTGACTAACAAATCACACATGAATAGACTAAAGACATATTTAGTAAACAGGATATAAAGCCCAGCATGCAGAATGGCAATTTACTAGAAAAAAAAATCATTGTGAAGAACATTTATCATAAAATATATTATAGTGTGAAAAATATAAATCCATATCCATCTATTAAAACACAAATATGGATATGGTGTTAGAGATAGTCTGTACATCTCCAGACATACTGATAAACCTAATTTTTTATTTATATGTGATCAGTGTTAAACTACAATGATGAGAAAGTTGGGCCAGGTGAGATTTGAACAACGTCTTGGTCAAAGCCAAGACAACAAAGAGGCAGAGCCTAATTCATGGTCACAAATAGGAGAGAAGGAATAAATTAAGCCTGAAGAAGTAAATGAGATAGTGATTGCAGGTATGCCAGGGATAGTTCGCGGAGGAACAGAAGAATCAGTGTCTGGGATGTTCCTCACTTGCCTTAAATATCCCAAGTCTGTTAGGCTAAATCTTAACCTCTGTGTAGTCAGCTGTATCCTCATCCTACCAGAGGGACCCAATATCTTCAGCAAAGGCAATTCCACTGGACAGAATGATGGCTCTTTGGGAACCTCCTTGAATCAGTATGGTCAGAGAAGGGTCTACTCTCCCTTGGTCCATATTCACTAGATTATTCTTTTCCCAGGTTTCAGCAGCCTTTCTGCTATCACAACCTTAGAACCGGAGCACAGGACTTGGTAACTGACCCCTTAAACTCATGTATCACTTCTTGGATAAAATATCCACAACAGACTTTAAAACCCAAAATTCCATTTTGTCTATCTGCAGTGGGCCACCTACCAAACGAAGTTGTTTGCTTATTCTACTTGGCCTTCAACTCGTGTATTGTTTCCTTTTGCAATAATTTCGACTAGAGATTTACATGTAAACTAGATATGAATAAGTGAACGCACTTGAAGGCAGGAAAAAGGCAAGGAAGCTATGGACAGAGTCCCCAGTACAACTCTTAGAAAGACTCAGCCTTTGAGTGTCTTTTCTTGTGTAGTAAAAAGGAAAATACAAATTAACTTGAACTTTAATAGTTGTCTTTTTGTATTGAATTCCTCTTCCGAGATTGGCCTGTACTTTCAGTAAACAATTTCACATAAATATCATAATCTAATGTGCTTTTCTAGTAACCACCATGGGGTGCAAAGAATGGTGTTTTGCCAGCATCATTTTATTCTGGGCTCCCGAAGGGAATATGTGATGGCAGTTTTGGGTGTGAAGCAAAAGAGGTTTTTTAGAGACTAAGGGCAACAGTAGAGAAATATGAAGCCTAAAAGAGCTACAGAAGACATTTGCCATGAACACATTAAGACCATACTTTATGAATGCTCTATAAATAGAAACAACTTGAAATAGAAAAAAGAAGGGGTTCAGAAACAACAATTTTCATCTTGTGGATTGCTTTATAACTGAAGATGAGTTAATATCGATAGGAGAAAGGAAAGTTCTATGCTTAAGTGGAAAGAGTCCAGGCACTTTTAGAGAAACTAGATAGTGTTTAAAAAAATCAGGCCAGGATGAATAGTGGCTGCTTCAGGAGTGATACATAGAAAAGCATTACTACCAGGGAAAACAAGAGGGCTGAGGTCACTCTATTTCTGTCATACAGCTTCATACTGTGGCTGTTTATCAAGCAACTTTGGCAGAAAGCAGAAGGGGAGGAGTCTTCAGATTCCATGAGGAAATAGTATCTAACAGCATGGTTTTAACCAGAAACATGAGTTCATGTTATGAGTGGTGGAATTATTGTAGGAATAACTTATTGACTAAAGATCAAATTCCTAACAAGGGGCTCTCAGGACATGGGGCTATGTATTAATATGTTCCCACATCTGCTTAATGAATTTTTCAGTATAAACTTTGGCCACAGGTTAGAGATCACATTCACAAACATGCTTCCAGTGTGGAGATAATTATGAGAAGCCTGGTAGATACTCCTGGAAACCTAAAACCTCAGGATATGAGAGTAAGGTGGAGAATAAGAAGAAAGGATCTCCTGGGTAGACAGACTGTCATCAGGTGACAATCTGAACATCAGAGGGTCTTTGATACTTCCAGCCAAAAGCAGTTCCGTGGGGTGTACCTGTACCTCTAGTCTTTATGCCAGCTACCATATTAATTTGTAAGACCAGTAAAATTCTAGTAAATGTATATTTTTTCTTGTATACTTTCCTCTGGGAAAATATTTTTGGTTCATTGGAAATTATTTCTCCAGAAATGAAAGTTGGGAAATTAGAGAGGAACCAGAGGGCTGAGTTCTTATAACTTCATGAAAATTAAAACTCTCCACTCCCTAGGGAAGAGGCTGGTTCCACGAAGGGATAGAGTAGAGATAGCCAGTGGTCGTCAGATGATGCTCATATCCCATGTGAAGGGTTAGAACATCTCTGATTATAGAGGAAGTGTGTCAGAGGAGTGGGCTGAGCAGTCTTTCTCGTGGATTACCTTTAAATTCTAATGCCACTATATATAATCTGTAACATCTCCAGAGACATCTGCCAGCATCTTTTTGCCTCTTTCCCTGGGTTTCTGTAGGGATCATATGGTTTCTGGCTGGCTGGGTTTCCATGATAATGAGGAACTACTGACCTCGAGAAGAGGATAAGAACGTCTCTTTTCACTTTGGGCTCCAGGATGAATCAGAAAGTCAGAACACTAAAAGACCCTCAGAGAAAAATCCTGCCCTTAAGAATAAATAAGAAAACAGAAAATGTTTATCTATAAGTCCAAAGATACTCGTCTGCAACTGTTAATAAACTTTGTCTCATGTACCAACAAGAGAGATAAATAATTTCCAATGAACCAAAAATATTTTCCCAGAGGAAAGTATACAAGAAAAAATATATATTTACTAGAATTTTACTGGTCTGACAAATTAATATGGTAGTTGGCATAAAGACTAGAGGTACAGGTACACCCCATGGAACTGCTTTTGGCTGGAAGGATCAAATGTCGGGAGCAAGGGAGGTAGGAGGGTTTAGGGCATGGAATGTTAGCAGTGCACAATTCCATGGTTTCTGTGACACTCAAAATCACTGGATAAATTAAACTCAAAAAATGCATGGCTTGGGTAAGTTTTTTTTTTTTTTTTCATTTGTAGCTGTCAAAAGCAAGAAGCTGTACTATATCTTGTGAAACAGAATTTAAGCAATAGGTAAGAACCAAAGGGTAGGAAGAAGAGACAGCAAAGGAAGCCTGGAGATACACAGAAATCCTAGTCAAGATCTGGACTTAACAAGCCATGAAATTGAGAGTTTCAGTCAAATTTGTAGCCATGCTCTGAGAAGAAGACACTGCAAGTAAAATCTGATTTACATATATCTCAAGTTTGTGTTTTTAAATATTCTCTTGATTTGTACCAAGACTTTCCAAGACCCAAAGTGTGATTTTAATATACATCTGTTCAAGATTCTGGGGAATATCTCTTAAGCTGGTGAATTCTTTAAGCTCATTGATATGATTCTCAATCTTAACCACGTTAGAATCAACTCAGAAGTCTTTCAAATCTTGATGCCTAAGCCTTTCCCCTAAACAGTTAATTTTTGTGTGTGGCACCTGAGAAACTGAAATTTTTTTTCAAGCTTACGTTTAATTATCAAGCCCAGCCAAGGTTGAGAACCTCGGACCTAAAAGCACTAGTATTTGCAATTGGAAGTTACAGCATTAACTTTGACCGTAGATACATTGAGGTAGCATATTAGCAGTTCTTGGAATTTTTTTCTTGTATGCTATCATTCATTTATTCATTCATTCATTTATAAGTTCAACTAATAGTGACTGCATTCCTTTTGGGTAGCGGTGTTGTGTTGATATTGAAAATGCAGTGATGAACACAAATCTTAGCACCAGACTTAGTGAAGCTGGTAGACTTGTGGAGGGAAAAATACAGATCAAATAGTTACGAAAGCAAAGGTAGA
>RJWJ010039102.1:0-14628 GCA_004363605.1 Indri indri | reverse complement strand
GGATGTCGGGTAGGGAGAGAGGGGGAAGGGGGAGGGGCGAGGGGGAGGAGGGGACGGATATATGCATACACAAAGGGTGCAATGTGCACCCTCCGAGAGATGGACATGCTTGGGACTGGGACTTGGGGGGAAGGGGGGGCAAGGGCATCATACGTAACCTAAACACCTGTACCCCTATAAACAACAAACAATAAAAAAATAATAATAATAAAAAAAAAAGAAATGAAAAGAATGTTGATATGAAAAAAATATTTCTTTACACCACTGATTTTTGCTTTGTTTTGCTACCATAGAACTTAACAGTAATACTTTCTGTTCCTGGTAATAGTAGCCTAGTTTGTGGAAGATCAAGCATTCCGAGATACCTGGAAAACATGGAAATAGGCTGAACACAGTGGCCTATAATGCCAGCACTTTGGAAAGGCAAGGAGGACTGGTTGAGGCCAGGAGTCTAAAACCAGCCTGAGCAACATAACAAGACCCTTATCTCTAACAACAACAACAAAAAATTAGTTGGGAGTGGTGGCACACGCCTGTAGTCCTAGCTATTCAGGAAGCTGAGGAAGGAGGATCACTTGATCCCAGGAGTTCGAGGCTGCAATGAGCTACGATGGCACAACTGCATTTCATCCTGAATGACAAGGCCAGAACCTGTCTCTAAAAATAAATAAATAAATAAAATGGAAATTATATTTAAAAGGTTCGAAGGTTTCCAATATCTTCTAAGGCCATCAGATTTGAGAGGCCAGCATTTCAGAAAGGAGAGAAGCCTAGAAAGGTAGATGTGACATTCAGTTCACTGATCACTTTTTTCTTGATGAATTTGTTGATTTGCAAGCCACATCTGAGAGGCTAAGCAGCCAAGCAGAGTTTCTGGTAGTCTAATGGGAGTCATAGAAAAAAACTGGAACACAGGCACCACCAAGCAGATGAGTCCCTGGTTTTGCCTGTGGTCTAGGTCAATTTCTGTGTACACAGACAGTAATGATGATAGTATTGAGAAAGAAGCAATAATTCTACTTAGAGAGAAACAAATATGATAGATGATATTGATGCTAAGGTTTGAAGATAAGTTATATTTTTCCAGCTGAAAGAGTGGAGCAAGTATTTCTAAGCAGAAGATATAATCAACAACTAGCCCTCCAAAATGTTTCTGAGAGAGCTTCCTTTTCTCAGCCCACAACAGGGCAAAAGACAAAAAGGGAGGTTCAGGGAAGATTTTGAGGAGGTTCTATTCTTTTCTCAGAAGAGATAATGTCTTTGCTTGCTCAGTTTCTTTCCCATAGCTAATCTACATTCTTCCAGAAGTAGGGCGAGTCCCTCAGATTGCCATTCTCACTGTATAATAGCTGTCAGGAAGGAATTTAAATGCCAGGAGAAGGAAAACCCCTCTTTTAGACTTTTTTTGTTCTCAATATCATTCTTCAAAAGGAACTAATTTTGAGATAAATATTGATTAGGAAAAATGTCATTAGCTGGCTTTAACTAATCTGACCTTGGGGTAAAAAATGTTGGGTTTGTTGTTGTTCTGCTAATGTATGACCTTAACCAGTTATTTTAATTCTCTGAGCTTCTGATTCCGATGAGGCCACTAGAGAATATTATGCCATAGAGTGCACAAGAAATATTAAAATACCAATCTATTTACTATATATCATGCTACCTGCAATAAAAGTCAACAATATGTACCCTGCCTATGTGAAAAGTTCCATACTAAGCCTGTTACCATTGATCAGTTAGCCTGTAATATTGCCTGCATCACAATAATTTCTTTAAATTGTAAAAGACTGCTGAAATTTTCTGGTATTAAACACTAGAAACAGGTCCAAAGGGAACTGCTTCTCATTACTTTTCTTTGAACATTTCCTTCATTCTTAAACTTCCTCGTTAACTTAGCTATTTGCTTCCCTGGATACGAAAGTAGCTTACACAAAAGGGCCACATTTATGGTATAGTGATGAGTTTTATAGAATCATTTTTTAATTTTTAAAATGACTAATTTGAAAGGCAGGTGAAGCATGCAGTTGCAACAAACACAACTGATAATGATTACCTCTACAAAAAGAAATTGTCCTTGTTTGTCCAGTATCCCACATCTCTTACAAAACGAATTCTAGTCCCTTCAAATTTACTTGTTATCAATAGTTTTTTTTTTTTTTGCCCTTAATATTCTCTTATGACAGGAAAGAGTTGAATTTTTTGGCAAAGATAATTGTGTAATATGAATCTTGAGTCACAGGGCATGGTTCGTCTTAATGGCATGTTTCCAGAATTTTGTCAAACTTCATTAAAAATAATTTCTAAGTGATAGTAACAAATACATGTGATCACATGTCCACATACAAACATCCATCAAACACAAATGCACACTCTAAGTTGTAGTGAGAATTTGTGATTGTCACTTTTTTAGTGTTTTCAATTCTGTTTACGTTTTAACCAGTTTGCTCATACCAAAACCTGAGCTTTTCTTTAGTACTCTTTTTCTCTCAATTCTTATATTGAATCAACATAATTGCTGGCATCGCCCTAAAAATCTATCCAAATCTGACTAAGCCTCATTATCGTCATTGCTATCACAATAGTCTAAGCCATTAATATGTCTACCTTGATCCCTGTGATACCTATTATTCCTACTTTTGCTTTTATGCTGCTAAAGTGCATATTCCACATAAGAGCTTAAATGATCTATTTAAAACATAAATTAGATCATGTTGTTTTCCTATTTAGACTTCAATGCCATTTTGTTGAATTTAGAATAAAATGCAAACACTTAACCATGGTCTATGAGAGACTATATAGTCAGACAACTGCTCATAACTTTGTCTTTCTCTCCTTTCATTCTCTTTCTCTCATTCATTTGACTTCAGTCACACTGGACATATCAATATTCATACCATATCCTTGAAGAAAATTCTTTCCTCAAGGTCTTTGCACTTACTGTTTCCTCATATTGGAGCATCCTTTGCACACACCTTGGTCTGGATTGCTACCGGGCTTCATTCAGTGATCTGCCCAAGTGTCATCTCAACAGAGACAGTGTCCCTTAATGATCCTATTTAAAGTACCATGATAGAAGTAGAAAATGGTAGATTTAAAGTATTATAAAATGTCAAGACTTGGTTGATATTACTGGGATTAATCACCCAAGATTTTTGCATCTTACTTTTCTCATCAGTCAAATGAGAAAAAATAATGCATGATTGTAGGTGTGGCAAAAATCTGAGAAAATATCTGCAGGAAAATGGTTTGATAACTGCATAGCACAATAAAGATATAAAATTCTATTTTATGGGTGATTATAAATAATTGGGGGAATATTTCTCTGGCAATGGTGATATGACAAAACCATATATACATCTATATTTGTATGATGTTTGGATTTTACAATTTTACAAATGATTATAAAGTAATTCTCAAAATGATGCTATGACAATAAAAAATAGTGCCACCTGTATTATAATCATTTACATATGAGAAAGTGAGACCCAAAATAGTGAAATAACCTTCATTCACAACCTACAATTGTTACATTTTATACCTTATTCCAACTTTTACAACTATAAATTCAGTATTTTTTGCATAGCACTATACAACAGAAGATCTAAATGCCAAAGAGAAAGATATAAACCCAAATATGCTATCTAGTTAAGATCTATGTTGATGAATTATCCATTAATTTTTAATGTGTTGATACAAATACTGAACCATTTTTGGAAATAGACTTTTTCATTGCTGCAGTTGCAAAAGCAAAAAAAATTAAAAACTGGTTTGGAAATAGTTAACACTAGTCTTTGAGTTCTTGAGTTTGTCACCACAAATGAGGAGCTTTCATAGACCATAAAATTAACTCCCTCCATTGTCAATTGTCTAGCTGCACAATAAGACAACCTATATATCTTTAATTGGATGAAACAAGCTTTCTTCCTCACTAGTGATACAAGCTATGTGAAGTTTTCAAAGGGAATACTCTTCTTGACAAGACTTACTCCTGACAAGCTGTTAAGCAGTGTAAGACTAAGGTTCCAAAGAGTAAATATAAATGAAGATTGCCACCCTAAATACAATATGCAATGAAGAGACTTCTCTTGTAAATCTTTGAGGCGTTTGTTTCAGAGATTTTTAATCCATTAATATTCTAGATATGAGAAGTACTGTAGAGCTACTCTAGCCTTATCCTACAATTTTCCAGGGAGTATCATATTTTAAATGGGATGGTTCTAGAATATCCCTTTTATGATCACTGCTTCAAACTTTAGCACATTATTTTCAGAGAAATCAGCACACTACCCTAAGTTCTCAGTGTAAAAATGTATGTCTTTGGTCATTTTTATTAATTCCTACTATTTTCAGTGTTCTATGTTAGATACCAAGGACAAGATAAGTGTTGCTTTTCAGCCCTGTGGTGGTTATGGTCTAGCAGAATGATTTGAAATTTATCTGGATAAACATAGGATGAAGAAGAAATTAATAATTTCTATAAAAGCAGAAAAATATTTTGAGTTTGGGGAGTTTGGAAAATAAGTCTTCAACATAGAGTCTAGGTTTTAGAGCTGGAAGGTAATTAGAGATTATTTAATCTATTCTCTTCATTTTAGATATGAGGAAATCTGAATCCTAAGTGGAAAAATAATTTCTCCTAGTTCACATAGCTAATTAGTAACAGACCCATGAATAAAGTAAGTTCTCTGAGTGCCCAGTCTTTTGATACTTATTGGAATGGATGCTCAGAATGGTTAATAGCAGCTGTCCTTGGGTCTCAGGATAATGAAACATCTGGTGTATTTTATACTAGGCAGCCAACCGGTTGCTATATTCATCATTTAGAATCTTGGCCAGCTTCTCAAACTGCATCTCACTTTGACTATTCTAATCAGTGTTCTTCAGAAAAACAGGCCAGGGCATTAAGAAAGAAACAATAACCAATTCTTGCCTTTGACAATTCGTAAAACATCTAACTCTTAAATTGTATCATCGTAGCTCAAGATTCTGCCTGTTTACTACTCTATCTAAAACCTTTACTGCCAGTACCTTGAACCACTGCCATTTGTGAAACAAATCTGAATATCCTGGTCAGTCTTTATCCAGTACCTAGGTTCATACTGCCTATTTGACACTTATACCTTGATATGTAAATGAAAATATAAATACAAATAAAATGGAAAATACCTAAAGGTGAGGTCATTATCTCCCTTGCCCTGGCATGTTTCTCCTGTTCTATGTTCTCTCTCAGTGAAATTAGACATGTAAAATTTTAAAAATTTTTTCAATTGCTTCTTCATTAATGAGTCTTTTTCCATCCTTGTACCCTGTTCCGTGAAGGTTTCCCTGGCTCTTCCTTTCTCTATGCTCTACCAATTACAAGAGTTGACAAGTTTCTTTCTTTTGTTTCATTCAAAATATTAAGGAAGTACAAGTGTGTTTGTTATATGGATGAATTGTAAGAGTTGACAAGTTTCTTAAAGTCCCTGGGTGTTAGCATTTGCAACTATAAAATAAGAATGGTAATTTAATTTATCCTAATAAAATTATTATGCTGGGATCATGGAGGTTATTGGATGACTTTCTCTGCTTATTTATATTTTTCCTTACTTTCTACATTATCTGTAAAGGGCATGCATTTATTCTAATAATAACCAAAAATTCACAAAATTAAAGCATGAGCATTCTCTCATTTGATTTTTGTCATTATTTTTGAAAAATGATATATTCCCATTGTTTTAAATTCAAACAGTAATAACTAGTTATAAAATAAAAAGTCCCTCTATCTGTAACGAAACTGTTAACTGTTGAGCAAAATTTATTTTTTTCTTCCTCACGAGCACAAAGGAAAATTACCACATTTTTAGCCTCATTAGCACTTAAGTATGACCATGTGACAGTTTCCTAGCCAATAAGTAAAATTGATAATGTGCCACCTCCAGCCTTCCCATATAAATCTCCCATGTGGAATTCCCCATACTCTTTCTCTTCCTTCCAGCTGAATTTTATTTTTTTTGTTGTTCTTTTCCTTTATTTCAGTGTTGGTTACACAAGAATGATTATTTTGTGAAAATTCATAGCAAAATGTACATAATATTTTCTATATGTAGGTTATGTGCCATTGAATACTTTACTTATTTATTTATTTTATTGTTTATTGTTATTTTTTTTTTATTTCAGGATATTATGGGGCTACAAACATTTTGGTTACATTTTATGACTTTGCCTCACCCAAGCGAGAATTAGAGGCATGTCCTTCCCTTCTGCAATGTTCACCGTGTCCATTAGTTGTGAGTTTACCATCCCAACCCCCCTAATCCCTGGAGAATATTACAACCATGTGAGCACCGTAGTGTTGATCAGTTAGTGCCAATTTGATGGCGAGTATACATGGTGCCTATTCTTCCATTCTTGTGAAACCTCACTACAGAGGATGGGTTCAAGCTCTATCCAGGAAAACATAAGAGGTGCTAGATCACTGTCATTTCTTATAATTGAGTAGTATTCCATTGCATACATATACTATATTTTATTAATCTACTCATGGATTAATGGGCACTTGGGTTGTTTCCACATCTTGCAATAGTGAATTGTGCTGCCATCAATATTCAGGTGCAGATGTCTTTATTATAGAATGTCTTTTGCTCTTTTGGGTAGATGCCTAATAGTGCCATTGCTGGATCCAATGGTATTTCTATTTTTAACTCTTTGAAGTATCTCCAAATTCTTTTCCACAGAGGTCGCACTAATTTGCAGTCCCACCAACAATGTAAGAGTGTTCCTGTCTCTCCACATCCTTGTCAGCATTTGTTGTTTTGGGATTTTTTGATAGAGGCCAATCTCACTGGGGTTAGCTGATATCTCACTATGGTTTTGATTTGCATTTCTCTAATGATTAGAGATGTTGAGCACTTTTTTATATGTTTGCTGGCCATTATTCTGTCCTCTTTTGAAAAGTTTCTGTTCATTTCCTTTTCCCATTGATTGATGGGGTTGTTTGATTTTTTTCTTGTTGATTTTTTTAAGTTCTAGATAGATTGTGGTTATCAGCCTTTTATCAGATACGTAGAGAAAAATATTTTCTCCCATTCTGTAGGCTGTCTGTTTGCTCTAATGATAGTTTCCTTGGCTGCGCAAAAACTTTTTAATTTGATCAGATCCCATTTGTTTATTTCTGTTGCTTCTGTGATTGCTTTGGGGGTCTTCTTCAAAAATTCTTTGCCTAGAATGATGTCAGTTTCAGCATACGCAAATCTATGAGTGCAATTCACCTCATAAATAAAAGCAAGAACAAAGACTATATGATTCTCTCAATAGATGGAGAAAAAGCTTTTGACAAAGTCCAACGCACCTTTATGATAAAAACTCTTAACAAAATAGGCATAGAAGGGTCATACCTTAAAATTATCAAGTCCATTTATAATAAACTCATGGCCAATATCATACTGAATGGGGAAAAATTGAAACCATTCCCACTTAGAACAGGAACCAGACAAGGTTGCCCTTTATCTCCACTTCTATTCAACATAATGCTGGAAGTCCTTGCTAGAGCAATGAGACAAGACAGGGGAATTAAGGGCATCCAAATGGGGAAAGATGAGATCAAACTCTTGCTCTTTGCTGATGATATGATATTATATCTAGAAAATCCCAAAGATTCAACCAAGAGACTCCTGGAATTGATAAATGAATTCAGTAAAGTCTCAGGATACAAAATCAATACACACAAATCAGAGGCATTCATATACACCAATAACAGTCAAGCTGAAATTCAAATAAAAAATGCAATACATTTCACGATAGCCTCAAAGAAAATTAAATATCTAGGAATATATTTAATGAAAGATGTGAGAGACATATACAGGGAGAACTATGAAACACTAAGAAAAGAAATTGTAGAATATGTAAACAGATGGAAAAATCTGCCTTGCTCATGGATTGGTGGAATCAACATCGTTAAAATGTCCATACTACCTAAAGCGATCTACAGAATTAATGCTATCCCTATCGAAGTACCATCATCATTCTTTACAGATCTAGAAAAAATAATTCTATGCTTTGTATGGAACCAGAAAAGACCTCGTATAGCCAAAGCAAATCTTAAGTAAAAAGAACAAACTGGGAGGAATCAGTCTACCAGACTTCAAGCTGTACTACAAGGCTATATTAACTAAAACAGCATGGTACTGGCACAAGAATAGAGACATAAACCTTTGGAACAGGGCTGAGAATCCAGAGATGAAACCATCTGCATATGGTAATCTAATCTTTGACAAAGCAGACAAAAATATACACTGGGGAAAAGAATCTCTTTTCAATAAATGATGCTGGGAAAACTGGATAGCTACATGCAAAAGAAGGAAACTGGATCCCCACCTCTCACCTCTCACCTCTCACAAAAGTCAATTCAAGATGGATAACAGACTTAAATCTAAGGCATGAAACCTTAAGAATTCTAGAAGAAGATGTTGGGAAGACCATTCCAGCTGAATTTTAATATCCATTAAGACTTTGGAAGCCACTGAGAGAAGACTACAATCTTGGTCACCCTGGGTCCCTGAAAGAGTGTTTGAAGTAACAGAACCCACTCCCATCATCACAATTAATGTAGCATCTCCATGGAGTTATATGTGAGCAAAAAAAAAAAACAATAGATTTCTGTTGTATTTGAGCTATTATGCAATTTAGAGTCTATATGTTACAGCAGTTAGCCAATTTTAAATACATTTGGCTTCTCAAGTTAACCACTTATAGTAATAAGCATAGACTAGATTTATTCTGTGGTAAACAAAATCCAAAATTCACAACAGTTTAACACAGTAAAAGTTAATTTCTTGTTTCTGAAAACTTCTTACAAGCCTTGGTGACCCTCTGGCAGCTGTCCTTGTACATGAGTCAGCCACCCAATCTGCTTTTCTCTGGTGGCTCTATCTTTTTCAGCACAAGACTCTCTGCATGAACACTGTAGGGGAAGAAAGAGATGGCAGAGTTTTAACAGAACTTTTCATTTTTGTCAGCTCAAAAGTCAGTCCCACTTATATTTTATTTTTGACAACTGGTTTCATGGCTCCAGGTAACTGCAAGAAGTTTGGTAATTATGAAATTCTGTGTGTCTAAGAAGGAAAAAGAACTAGATATTCGTGAACAGCAGTCATGTCTATTACACAACTTTTAACTACTTTTATCTAACTTACCAGAAAAATTCTATACATATGCAATTGTATTCATAGAATTGTAGATAAATGAGAGTCTACTATAGATAGCGTTTGAACTCTTGCTTTCTCATTTAAAATAGCTTGCAGATTAATATACTGGCAGTTTCTTTTTAACTGCTGCATTTGTACAATATGTCCTTTATTGGTGGACATTTAACTTATTTCCAGATATTTTCTGTTCAAAACAATGTTGCCATGAACATTATTTGAGTACATGTAAGAACATCTATGTGATAAATTCCTAGAAATAAAGTTACTGGATCATATCTGCATTTTTAATTTTGATATATATTTTTATGGTATATATTATATACAATTTCCTTCCAGTGAATTTGCATCAATTTACATTATTGCCAAAAGTTAATAAGGGCACTCATTTTCTTTCAGCATCACAATCAACAATAGATTAGCAAAATTGTGTGAGGGTATCATGTGTAATAGGCATATTAGCCTACCTATCACAGACAGTAATGCATTGATTAACAACAGAGATACTTTCTGAAAAATGAGTTGTTAGGTGATTTCCTTGTTGTACAAATATCAGAGTGTACTTACAGAAATCTAGATGGCATAACCTACTATATACCTACGCTGTAGGTACAGTTTATGATTCCTAGGCCACAAACTTGTACAGAATGTTACTGTACTGAGTACTGTAGGCAATTGTTACACAATGGTAAATATCTAAAACATATCTAAACATAGAAAAGGTACAGTAAAAATGTGATAATATAGTCTTATGGGATGACTATCATATATGTGGCCTGTCATTAACTGACACATTGTTATGTGGTGCATGACTATATTTATATTTAACTAAATAAACTTTGCTCAAAATTTATTTTTTCCACTATTCAGAATTATATAAAATGTTGCACATAAATATGTACCCACATTTTTATTATTTTATTATAATTCACTTTTAGAAGTGGAATTACTGCATCTACAAGTGTGGAATATCTTAAGGTTCCTGACATATTATCAAATTGCTTTGTGAAAACGTTTTATCAATTTACACTTTCACCAGAGTTATATGAGGACTTCTCACTTCACCTCCATCAAATACTAGGTTTTACCATATTTTAGTCTTTGTAAACTTGTAAGCTACATAAGATCAATACTGAAAATTGATAACGCAACCTCTGTAATAACTAACTCATGAGAAATTAACGTGGTAGATTCCATTGTCAAAAATACTCTAGACAACACATGTTCTTTTTTCCTACCATATTTTTTAGAATTTAGCATCTTTTGGGGGAGAGAATCACTATTTCCCTATTGCATGTGGTTCTTTTAAACAATTCAGTCATATAATCCTGCTGTAGATTTCCCCTATTCCCTATTTTGGACAAGTACCCCAACCTGTGCCCATTCAAGATCTTCCTTAGTATTGATATAAAGAATCAAGAATAAAGAAATTTTCACTTTTTTTGGGGGGGGGGGGCGGGGCATGTTGCTAAACTAAGAGGAAATAATGCTAGAGCTGCCTGGGGCCATATCTCATTTAATATATGAAGAATAACATTATTTTACAGGATGAAGCTAAGCATATAAAAGGTGTGTGTGTGAGAGAGAGAGAATGTTTTAATAGCACTGAGTGCATAATTCCAACCCTAGATGCTTTGTTTTTCTGTATCTCTTCCTTATAACATTAAGCTACCCTATTCTTCCCAGCCAGTGAGCTTCTTCTGTATAAGCTAATTTGAGCTGAGTTCTTGCCATTTGCCACTGAAATAATTCTTACTAATATACTCAGGAAAGCAGTATACTTACATCCTTCTCTGCTTCTTTGCATTGTAATAACCATAATGTCATTCATTACACCGAATACAAATCTCATTAAATTTCATAAAGAAAGCAGTGTTAGATCCACACATGCCTCTCAAATAATTAATTAAAGATATTTTAGAGGCTAGATATGATTTTAGTATTACTGTATTTATTTGATTGCAATATATTATTATAAATTGGCAATCCTTTTTGATATAGATGAGAATTTAAAATTTGATGACCTAAAACTTACCAGCCTTCAGCCCTTCTAAGTACCTGTTTCAAAAATTTTGCTATTTGGTGACCTCTGAGATAAAATAGGAGTCAGCAAGCTATATTTTAGAGTAAGGATTGAACTAAGAAGCAAATGTGTGCATTTGAATGTCTAGCCAACCTTTAAGTCTGAGCTAATCTAGACTAGTTAGTTGTACAACACTGAATACATTGATTTACTTCTGTTTCCTCATCTATAAAGGACCTTATATGAATGACTTCTAGAGCCCCTCCTGGTTTTCACATTTTAATTAATATTAATTTCATAGTAAACTTAATTTCAAAGTAGCAAGTCTGATGCTAATCTAGTCCAATTTATGTTGCAGGAATAATACACTGCTTTAATTTTTTCTCCTATTTATATATAAAAAAGAGACTTTAGGAATCTTCCACTTTTATCTACTTCATGTAAATCTCAATGTTGTGTTTCTGAATAGCCCAAATCAATTAAAATTTTGTATATTATTTGACACTATAAAATCATTAGTAGAAAAGTTATATTCCTGGTAGACTGACTATTCTATTATCAGACCAGGTCTATGAAGAAAATTCCCTAGTTATATTAATAAATATATAATTATATTTTTAGATTTTTTATAAGAACTCTAGTTTCAAATATTTTATATTTAAAAACTCAATATTTTCTAAATGTCAGTTAAATAGATACGGACAATTTTTAAATAAAGTAATTAAATTGAGCTTTCCTTTGGGAATACAATTGCTTTGCCTTGATATAGACTTTTAAAGTTAACATACTAAAATTGTGGGGCTCTTCTTTTCATTATTTTTCATCTAACCAAGAGCCCACAAAATGAAATGATGTTACAATAGGAATTATATTTTGCAAAGAGAGTAAGACTGACAGCTCCAATTTTCCACTGTTTCTTCAGCTACGTAAACACAATTCCATTAAAAAATATCTACTGAGTATTTCTGCAAGACCATATGTCGGATATTGCAGATGGTAAAATAAATGATACAGAAGTGACTCTGTTCTCAGGTTAATTTGCTGCCCAGCAAAATGGATAAAATGTGCACATGCAATAAAATTCATTCAGTCATTACATATTTACTAGGCATCTGTTGCCTACAGGCACCATTCTAAAGTTTTATGAGTACAATGGTAAACCATCTAGGCAAGGTGTCAACAGTCAGGAAGCTTACATTTTAATGAGGGAGACATACAAGAAATAACTCAAAATGGTGCTAGAAAGGTAGTAAAACATGAAGATAAAATAGCCAGTGATTGTGAAGTTACTTTACATTGGATGGTCAGAGAAGATCTCTTTGCAGAGATGAAATATAAACTAAAACTTGAGTAACAAGAAAGAGCCCACTAGAAAGATCTGGGAAAAGCATTACAGGATGAGTGAACAACTAGCACAAGGCCTTAGATCTTTCTGTAACATATATTATATAATATAGTAAAAGTAAGCATGTGCTACAGTAGCCTAGGAAAGGGACTATGAGAATTCAGAGGTGCAAGAACATATGTGAAACTGGAGATCAGAGATTTGTGAAAAATTTTAAATAAAACTCAAGTTTGAGTTGGTTTTCATCAAATGAACATGGTAAGTCAAGTTCAAGGAACAGAACACAAGATTTATAAAAAAACGTAAACTAAAAATTTCTAATACACAATTATAATCTTATATTACTTCGTGTAGTGAGATTTTACACCTACCAAAACGAAGTGGAAAAGTAGCATTAGGAGGTCTTTAGTGGACTTTTCCAAAAATATCCTTAAAAAATACATGATCACTTTTTTAGAATCTCAGAGCAAGTATTTCTCCCTAATCTCCAAGACATTAATACTTTAGGAAAGAAATATGATTTTAATTATTAAAACCTATAATTATGCCCTTTTTTCTCTTGCTCTGCATGACTGATTTTTAATATTCATTTAGAAAATCATCCTGTCAGAATTTTCTAGGGAATAATTATGATTATTCGAAAATATTCATGAAAGGATTTATATAATTAAGAGCTAAAAGAAATCACAAAGCTCACCTAATTCAAAACTGTCATTTTACAGATGAAGAGATCCAGAGAAATAAATCTTGCCCAATATCACGAAAATAGTTGGAGAGAGAGCCAAGACTTGAATCTAATTCCTCATTGATACCCAATCTAATGCTTTTTAAAAATCATTTATTTATGTTTTAATTGAAAAATAAAATTGAATATAATTATGGTATTTAACATGATGTTTACATGTATGTATACACACACACACATTGTGGAATGGCTAAATCAAGCTACTGAACATATGCATTACATCACATGTTTAGCACTTTTGTCGTCAGAAGACATTATTGGTCAAAGGACACAACATTAGCCAAAGGGTATAAAGTTTCAGTGATACAAAATGAATAAGTCCTGGAGATTTACTTTATAGCATAGTGTCTATAGTCAGTTTTGTACTATATACCTAAAAATTTGCTAAGAGGGTAGATCTTATGTTAATGTTCTTATCACAAAAATGTAATAATAAATACAAAGACTGGAGGAAACTTTTGGAAATGTTTATGGCACGGACTGGGGTGATGGTTTCATGGGTGTGTATTTATCCACAAACTCAACAAGTTGTATATATTGTATGTATGCAGCTTTTCACATTTCAGCCATACTTCAATAAAATGGTTTAAGAAATCTGAGCAGATTCAGGCAACTACAATAGTGAGATATGAAGTGTATCAGATATAATTTGTTAAGACGAAAATTTTAAATATCAAAATATGTAGATACTTTTCGTATTTTACAACTAAAGGTGGTCCAAGGTTGTTTCTTTAAATAATGTCACACTTGTTCCCTTGCATTCAAATATGATTTCTAAAGGGGTCAGTAAAAGGGTAAAATTTGTAAGATTTCTTGCCTCATGCAATCTGTCTGAAATATCATCCTCTGTTATAGTCCACTCAGCATTTTTTAGTTTAGCCTCCTTTTTGCCTAAAAACACAATGTAAGAATGTGCTGATGCAACTTCTGAATATTTCATGCAAAAATATCTAAATATTGGTAGGATAGAAAGAGAAACTCTAAGAATCTTGTATTTCTCTTTACCTTTACTAGATGAATGATGATTCAAAAAATACACAGTTTTTAATCAATTTTTAAATATAAGAATATTTACATGAAAACGCAGCAAGTTTGTTCTCAAAAAAGAGTAATCAACTTCTGTTTAAAAAATCTACATCTCTTTTAATGCTATTCATATTGAGAAACTTGTACACAACTGCCTAACTTTTATCTAATTATTATTAGATGCAAAATAGGCCTGTAAAATACTACTAAAATAAAAGACAAAATGGCTACACTGCGTATACATACATATTTCATTTTTTCAGCTTATAAATCGCATTACAATGTTTGTGTGTGAATCACCTCGTTC
>RJWJ010039101.1:0-14626 GCA_004363605.1 Indri indri | reverse complement strand
TACTATTTAGAAACTGTGATTCAGAGAGTGTAATTCGCCCAAGTCCTCACAGTTAGAAATGGCAGACATGAAGCCAGATATCCAATTACAAAGCTAAAGCTCTTGATGGTTAGTTACACTGAAATACCCCACCTAAGGTGTGGGCAACAGCCAACCTCACATGACTGAGTGTGGAAATACTTGAACTTCCTTCCACCGTGCCCTACTCATCAGACTCCCTTTGTAAATTGATGCCAACCTGACAAAAGCCCAGGTTGGAGCACACGCACCCATAGACATCATACAACAAACCACATTTTGAGGGCAACCCCTGGAACCAGGGCACTTTCTCCTGATTGATCCCACCTGATTCCGACTTAGTCTCCTTACCAGGAAGTGATTCTGACTTCCTAGTCTTCTGGCAGCTGAATCCACCAATTCTAATGAGTATATGCTAGAGAAATGCAAAGTCAACTGAATATGAGCCAAAGAGGAACAAGGAGGCAAATCCACTGTAATCTTCTACTAATAAAATTATAATTGTTCTGTCATCCCGTTTGTGATTGTCTGTTAAACTCTCCCTCTATTCCTAAGCAAGAGCTGATAGGTTCTCAGCTGCCAGTGCATAAAAAATTAGGAAAATATCCACTAGATGTCAGCCTTGAGCTGTAATGGGGCTTCGGGAGCGGGTATGGAATGGAAAACATTTGGAGTTTGAGGATGAAACTGAGGGCTATGAAAAAAATAATAAAATATAAAAATTTAAAAAATAAAATTTGAAGTTTGGGTGATTTCCTTTGCAGTATAAACTAAGACAGGAACGGTAGTTAGCTTTTTGTATGAAAAGTGGTTTGGTTTTTCGACAAGTATAAATCCTAATACAATAAATTAGATCATGTCAGTGTGCTCCAATGGGTCTCCTTCTCAGAGCAAATACCAAAGTTCTTACAGTAGCCTACGACACCGCACTCCCCCCACTCCCATTCTTCTCCCCTCGCCCGCTTCAGCCACGCTGTCTCCTGAACACACCTGAAACTCGTCCCAGAATTACCTGCATGGTTGACTCTGTTGTTAGATTCAGGACGTTATGGCCACCTTATCACAGAGGCCTCTTCAGACACCCTTTCTAAAATAGCAGCTTACACTAGCCCCACCCCGAAGGCTTTATCCCGTTACCTGGATTTTTTCTTCGTAACACTTACCACCGCCTATTATATTTACTTATTGTTTTCTTTCTCTGGAATATTACCTCTCTAAAAACAGGGACTTTGTCTTGGTCCCTGCTTTACTCCCAGAGCCTAGAACAGGGCCAGGCTCACAGGAGGTGCTTGAGTAATAGTCATCAAATAAATTACCTTAACTCAACTATATTCAGAAAAGGCCATAGTTCAAAGAGTCATTCCTTTGTTTTCACTCAGTAAATACTTATTTAATACCTAAAATAAACAAGGCATTGAACTGTGAAGGTACAAGAGACATTATCTTATTGATGAGAAACACATTAAGTCCCTTGCATTTATCTCATAAAATCTCAGAGCATGGACACACAATATAGTAACAAAAAGTTTTACAAGACCAGGCACAGTGCCTCACATCTGTAATCCCAACACTGTGGGAGGCCAAGACTTGAGACCAGCCTAGGCAACATACCAAGACTCCATCTCTACAAAAATTAAAAAAACAAACAAAAATACCCAGCCGGGCATGGTAGCACATGCCTGTAGTCCTAGCTACTCCAGAGGCTCAGGCTGGAGTATCACCTGAGCCCAGGATTTCAAAGTTGCAGAGAGCTAGGATCTACGATCGCACCACTACACTCTAGCCTAGGCGACAGAGCAAGACCCTATCTTTAAAAAATAAAAATAAGTAAATTTTTTAAAAGGCTTTTAAAAAGAGGAATGACTACAACAGTCATGGCTCCTGTTGTGAAAAACTGTGGAACAGCAGAAATATAAGGCATGCAGCATTTATCTCTAGGCGCCTAATTTACTACCCTGCCTCCAAATAAAATTGTTCAATTCTTAAAACCTCCATGGAGGGAGATGTTTCTGGAGAATAGGAGCCTTTCTTTGTGGCTAACCCAATTATCTTCTTCTGCATTTAAAACCCATTTTATTTTGCTTTGTCCTCAGTGACAACGGACATCACCTTTACACTTCTCCAGATTCCTCAACTTGCACTATTTATAGTGTTCCTGCCTTTGATCTTTAATTCCGACTTAAGAGTTGTTTCTTTGCCTACAAGACTCATAATTAAATCTCATTATTCTCATGTCTGCTCTCCCCATTCCTACACCTCATGCCCCTGAAAAAATGTAATAATCACAGTCCTTTCCATACAAAATTTTGAGAGAAGTTCAGGAAAAATAATCTACAATATGCATATAGCTTGGTTTCCAGCAAACCACAGGAGTAAATCACAGGCTCCTTTGGATCCTAACCAATTTTAGCCTTTTCCCAGGCCCTCTACCTCCACAGCTGTCATCCTGAAAAGAACAAAAAGGGGGAGAGGAGATGCTTAAGCAGATTATCACTGCAAGATAATTTTTTTTAATATGGGAGAATAACTGGTAAATCTTAAGTGATTTTACTCTCCAGCAAAGGTTTGCCTGAAATGCCAGTGATTTCTTTTTCCGTGAGAAAGATGCATGAGTTTCAAGTAGAGGATATTTTGGTACATCTTCCTCATGCATCTACAACCTATGGTTTATTATTTTCTCTCCTGTTGAAGAAAATTTAATCCTATTTCTTGACAGTTGACAGTCTATGAATGTTTCCCTCTGAAATTTTCTCTATTGCTTTGAACTAGAACCAAAAATATCCCATGCATAATTCTGTTTATTTCTTCTTCTTTTGGAAATGGTCCAAATAAAATGTGGCCACTTGAAGGAGCTAATATAATACAATTAAGTGATACACTTATTTCAATAGTTTATATTACCCTAAAACAACATATTTACATAACCACATTTTGTTGATAATTAGATCCTGGTAAGTTATGAATATTGGCCCATGAGATTTTTAGGATAACCTGGCTTTACCATATTAGGCTGTGGGCAAACCTTCATAGACTCACAGTAAGAAATGGAGCCAAACTCTTCAGACTGGGATGCTCTTTGTAGTTCTAAATTTCAGCTCAGAACAATGTGTAATGTTCCTTTTATCTTAAGGTGAACTACATCAGGAAGGTAGAAACCAGGTGTTTGAGGATAGAGAATTTTTGCCCTTTCAAAGGTAGTAACAGTCACAGACTGATCAGGAGAATATAATGTTTGAAATGAGAGCCCAAGAACAACTATTCAGAAGAATACTTTAATTTAGAAGTTAGGCAACTAAAAGATCTTCATCCACTCCTTCCTTCAAAGTCAAACTGCCTGAGTTTTATCATGCAAATTCACAATTTCACTTGCCTATACTTTAATGAGTATGTTTACCCAGCACCCTTCTCTGAGCTGTGATCTGAAATATACAACTTGCCCACCCTCTACTTGGTCCTCACTTGGTACCCACTGAAGATAAGCACACTTCAATTCAGTATGTCAAAAACAAGCCTCAGAAGTAGTTCAGGTTGAACATTCCTCATCTGAAATACTTGGGACCAAGTGTTTGGGAGAGTGTTTCAGATTTTGGATTTTTCAGATTTTAAGATATTTGCATTATACTAGTTGAGCATCCCTAATCTGGAAATGTGAAACCTGAAATCCAAAATGCTCCATAAGCATTTCCTTCGAGTGTCATGTCAATGCTCCAAAAGTTCCAGATTTGGGATTTTGGATTTTCCTATTAGGGATGCTCAACCTGTAGCAGCTAAGTTCAATGGGCTCTGTTTAACTCTGCACATCGGGCCTCAAAAGTACTAACCAGGCTGTGGCTTCAAAGTGGACCCTACGTACAGGTGTGGTGGGTTTTCCAACCCAGGGGCCCTGGCCTCTTCTTGATACCTGCTCAGTTGAGTTGGGGGTTACCACAGAGGGGAAGCCCTCCTTTCCCACTGCTCTCTCTGAGTATGTAAGCAGGCCTGTGGGCTTCACTGCTAGCTGATAAAATGGACTCTGCTTCTGCTCCGCAAACCTTGCGTACCTTACTGCCACACCAGAGCATGAAGGCCTCAGAGAGACAGGAGTGTTCATCTCCTATCTTGAGTGTAACCCACAGTCGCCAACAGAATTTACCAGATGCCCTACATTCAGGGAATTTCTTAAACATCCGCCCAGCCAATAACAAAGATGACACTTTGTTCCCCATTTTTCTGGCAATCCTTATATGAACTCTCCGCCAGCCAGAACTTTGGAGGGGAAGAAGAATGAGTTGCATTAAGCCCATCTTGAACCCCTAATACATTTTTAATACCATGACTCAGATCTAATGTGACAGAAACTGAGGGATTAGATTTATAACCAAAGAACCCATGATGAGATTAAGCCTCTTGTGGCCACCATGGCAGCTGATTTGAGTAGCTAAATGAACCTGGGCAATTTGCCTTGGCCAATGTAGCAGGTGACAACAGCTTTTATTGTGGTGTCAGCTGGAATAAAGCACAGTGTGGGCTGAAATCCTCAGGTACTAAACAAAAAATGATATTAGAAAATGACAATCCATTCTAAGAATGAAGAGTAGTTTTTCTTTGGACCACACAACAAACAAGAAAACTGGCCTTGGGCAAAGATATAGATGGGAGAGCAGCTCCCACAGTGGCCTTACACCTGCAGGGCAGTTCTGCTTCCCAAGGACTTTGGCATCCTGGTGGAGAGGGCAAGGCACTTGCTAGAGCCAGGAAAAGATCACTTCAAAGCAGGCTTTTCTTCAAGCATAGGTGAGAGCCTCAACAGCTGGAATGCGCAGACCTCTAGTGTGGGAGCTTCTAGAGTACAGGCATAGTTCCCTTCTGTTCCTCAGGGCCTGGTAACCGAGGGACTGGTAACCAAGGTGTCAGAGCACAGACTAAGAGGAGCATCAGCAGAGTGCTGTCTTAGAATCTGGCAAAAGTTGGGGTGGGGGTGCGCAGTATTGATATTTCCTGTCTCAGTGACTGGCGCAGCCACTTGCCCAAGTCAGAAGCCTGGTGATCATTTGCTCCTCATCACAACCCATGTCCAAGTTTACACCCTCCACAGCTCAGTTGCTGCGTTAGTTCAGCTACTCCTCTCACCTGGAAAATGCAAGGGCCCTAGTGACTGTTCTCCTGCCTCTGGTCTGTTAACAGGGCATCCTCTCTAAAACATCAATCATGGCACTCCTCAGCTTAAAACCCCTCAATGGCTCTCTGGCCGTTGACATAAAACTCAGAACAACTCGATACAACCTCTCCAGCTGCATCTTGCCTTAAATTCTTTCTATATTATTTAGTTGACTTTTTATTGGCCTTTCAAATGCTAATTTAAGCAACACTTCCTCTAGCTTTCCCTGACAGTGTTCCTCTATGCTCCCCTATCATCCTTTCTTAAATCTGAGCATGATGCATTGATCGTCTCCACCAGGGGTAAAGTTCCTTAGGTGCAAGGGAACACATCTTTCATCTCTGGATTCAGGACACAAACTTGGGAAGCTCTCCAAGTGCTGGTGACCCAAAGATGAGTAAAATACAGTTCCTATCCTTGAGAAGCACAGTCTAGAAGACGATTACACAAATAAACTACAAAGCAGAGCCAAGTGCTAAGACACATATACGTATGATCAACATACTATATAAACATCTTCCATCTCTACGGTCCCATCATCTTATACACAGCACGAGTCACACTGCTGAATTTTTTTGCTTGACTGTCTCCCAGAGCACTGTGAGCCCGAGGTAAGGGATGGGAAGGAGCCAGAGGAGAGAACTTCTATTCATCTTTGAATCCTCAGTGCCTCACAGAATTTGGTAAGTAAAGATGTTGTATGTACTGAATCATGACCCTCCTAGGTGATGAGGTGACCAGGGAAAGCTAAAACAAGGAAACTGCCATTACCACTGAACTTAAAAGTCATCTCCCAGAAAGAAAGGGAAAGGTGGAACTCCAAACAGACATACAGCACGAGCAAAGGCATCGAGTGCAAGAGCAGTCTGGGGAGGGCCCTTTGACAAACAGCTGATTTTAGGAAGATGCCCAGAATAAATTCAAAGCTCGAGAATGTTCTCCCACTGTATTTCATCCTCACAGGATTTGTGGACGTCCTAGGAGACTTACAGTGAAGTAGTAGTTATCCTAAATCCCCTATCCACTGTTTATGAAATACACTGATGGAGTCTGACCCTGGAAGGACAACTATAAATTCTCAGACATAACTTAGAGGTGGTCGCAAGAATGACACACAAAATTTAGCATGAGGCTTTTTCATTTTTCATTCATGACAGACCAGTGACTAGAGTGCCCCAAATTCAAACAGAATTGAGAACGAGACCATCGTGGTCATTCCCCCTATTTGGGGATCATAATCTGTAATTTTCTTAGCAGGGTTCAATAAAAGAAGCTATAGAAAACAGAAGAAAATAAGGCCCGTTATTTCATGTAACGGAACTGCACAGTTAACGACGGTTTTGTGGAATATTTTATAGAACATGACCCATGCGTTTTAGCCAATAGAATCACCATGAACGTCAAGCCTTGGTCTAAACCAAACCCCTTAATGTGTATGGAAGGTGAAGAAGGAAATCGAAATGGTTTGTATTTTTATTTTGGTTTGTATTTCTAATTTATGAAAGCTTACTCAAGGGACTTCACACACACACTGCAAGTATACTGTCAGTAAGCTGAATCTTCATGTGCTTTGTAATTGTTTCACATCTGCCCTGTTTCTCTAAGACAGACGTGCACCTCTCTGTTCTATCTATTCTGTAGAAGAGCCTGTGGGTGGGCGGCACACCCCTGTATCTATGGATGTTGCACTGTCCTGCCTCAGCAGAAGAAAGGGGATAGATCCTGCTAATGGTTTCGTTTGAATAAATTGTTTAAAATCGGATATGCAACATTTCTAAAACACAGATGAGTAAAGTAAGTAAAATAATCTATTCTGTGTTGTCTGAAACTTTTAAAACAAGGAACGTTGACTAGAATACCCTTTACATTGAATGAGATGTGTGAACCCATATGTTTGCAACTCATTAAGTTTACAACAAGAAAATAAAGTGAGAGGAGGAGAAATTATGAATGTGGAATTTAGGAATGCCCTAAATATGGGAAGAAATGTCAAGAAACAGAAGCAACATGGAGAGACAATCCCACTAGTACCAAGAAAGGAGAACAAGGTTACAATGAACCTCCAGGGACATGAAATTGTTTTGGTGTTTCTGGGGTTGCACAAAGTCAACCAGGTTGAAGAGCTGACTAGGTTATAACTCCTTCCTCATCAAAATTCAAATATATCCGTATGGGAAATGTTCCACAAAATGTCAAGTCTGATTATATAATGGGTCAGTAAGCAAACTGACTTTACAAAAATTCTTTGACAGTAATATTTGCAGAAAACTATTTTAGCCCAATTGATATTTATTCTACATTGGGCTAGAAAAAAGAAAAAGCTTCTTTGTATTCAGAGTTTGCATTCATTATTAGTAAAAATATTTACAACTAGGACATTGGCATCAAACTTTGTAATAATGTCTTTTTACACTGAAATTTATTATGGTTCTTAAGAAAATATGTGAGTTTGGCATCCAAGTTCTTTCTTAAAAAAAATGTTCTTTTTAAAGTATTAGTCAATGTTGTACACACTTTAATTTTTAATATAGTAAGATAACAAGATGCATGATGTATAATTTTGTGTGTTCATACAGGGTGAAGATGAAACGATGCTGAATTAAACTCCCAAACCCACATCTGAGTAACTGAGTCAAATATTCTAAAGCTGTGCCTGTGTGCCTATGTGTACACTTATTATTTTTAACTACTACCTGATTATCCAAAACTGATCTGAAAGTGACAAAAAAGTGGGATCTGACTGTTGTCCAAACTCTTCAAATTCAACAATTCCATCATTTCTTCCCTATTACAAAACTAGAAGATTTAAGCACGCTACAATTGGCAAACCAGTATGACCATTTCTCTTTCTTTAGCAACAACATCTACTTCCTGACTGGACAGATCTAAAGCTAACAGATAAGAGGGAATCTGGCTTCCTCCCAAAGCAGCTATGATGAACTCCTACAGACGCTGTTTTGGACGTTGGGCCCTGAAGGGTTCATTCTGGGAAACAGAAAGATTTGAAGTCATTTCCAAATGCAGTGCATCAGGGCTGACTTTAGAAAGGCCACAGGACATCAAAGCTGCAGTTTTTGTCTAATGCTGCTCAAACAAACATGGCTATAGTCCACCATAGATCTAAATCAAAAGGAAATTAGAAAAGGGTTTGCCAGGGAACATTTTAAGACCCAACTAAAACCTATGGTTTGATTTTAGTCTTTGATAAAAAAGTGGTCACCCAAACATGTTTTTCACTCCTGATTCTGTGAAAATGCTCTGAAGATGAACTTTCGTTTCTGTCCAACCAAGGACTTCATTGATGAGTGCTCAGGGATTTTTTGGAAAGTGTAATTATTTTGATTCTAGTTTTGAGGAACTACTGAGGCTTGTTTTCTCTGGGTGTGCTTCATGTTCCCCCAGAATGTGAAACGTGCCCTCTGGTCTTCGCAACAGTCCTTCAAGATGGGCAGGATGGGATAATTCTCTCCACTTTATTGATGAGAACAAGCAGATGACTTGCCAAGTGTTTCGCTATAAGTAAAGCTATGATGCTAGAGCCAAATGCTCAAGTCCAGAACTTCAATTTTTTTATGCAAAAGCATCCCAAAAGGGGTGTGACTGCTAGCTTACTAACACATGTGTTGATTTGAACATCTGCATGATATAATCCACGTTAGTTATTCCCCTTTGAGGTTGGCCACAACATTGAACCAGACCAATATTTAGAGTTCACATGCAAATCATGGCCACAGATTTGCCCTTTATTTGTTCCAGATGACCAACCACCTAATTGGCCTGACCTAGGAAATTACATTTCTGATGGGCAGGAGAAAGGAACTTAAAAATCCACAGCTGCCATGAGAAACAGTGACGTCAGAGAAAAAGCTGCTAGAATCACATATGCCCAGGGAGGAGAAAAAAAAGAATTCCCCGGGAAGTTACAAGGAAATGTATATAATATTTATATTATCTTCAAGATTTTAAATATAAGAAATGAAACAGCCATACCATTTCTGTTTTCCCATATGGCATACAAATGTAAATGACTACACTATTCAAACTAAAACTGCATGATTAAGGAGATTTATATTTAGGATATACTTAATTCCTCTTTATGATGACTGCTTTAAATCTAACAAAAGAGATTCATCATCCTCTACTTTCACCTGAGGTTTAAAGGTAACTTTCAAAGGCTCAGGGGTGGGGATGTCCCCCGCTTCTTGGGGAGGATACACCGCCCTGGCTGCCTCGTGTTCTGGTTCACTGAGCCCATCAGGGTAGAGCTCACTGATGGGGCCCAGAGAATCGCTTCCGGCAATAATGTCCACCCCCATCTCCCTGTCACCTTCCTGACCTTCCGCCACAGTTCGATCCTTAGCTTTCCTGAGACTACGCATCTTAAAGGCTTCCTTTGAGGGAGCAGCATTAGAAATAGATTTCTTAAATCTTTCCCCTGACTGTTTCAGCCTCTCTCCTGACTGCCTCAGCCTCTCTCCTGACTGCCTCAGCCTTTCTCTCCTCTCCGGGGTCACTATTCTAGTTCTAATTCTGTTCACTTTCTTGTCAAAATTCTGGCGTGTCTTCTGCATGTTTTCTTTAGAAAATGCCTTTTTGATATTATCAATGCGCTCCTTGCCTGACTTTCTAAGCCTGGCAGATCTGCTTTCTTCAATATAATACTCTTCATCCGAAGAGAGATCTATTGGGGGATCAAAGATATCGTCCTCCTCTTCCTCCTCCTGGTTCTCAGCTAGGTTTCTCTCTTTAACAGACAGGGACGTCGGACACCGGATCTTCTCCTGAAGGAGATAAAAACAAAGCATGTTAGTGCTTCCTTTGCACTAGAGATCAGCTCTTTCACCTCCTGGCCATGCCTCGTAAATCTCGTCCGTCGGCTGCTTATCCCCTGCCTGCTCCTTAAATGTTGGCATTTCTCAGGGTTTCTCTTGCTCTCTGGCCCTTTTCTCTTTTTCATCTCCCCAGCTCACCCTGAGCAAACTTATCCACTCCTATGCCTTCAGATCCACTTGGAGGCAAACTCACAGGTATCTTATCTTCACCTCTCCCCTTCCCTTAACATGTCTAAACGATGGGCAGACTTCACCTAGTGTGACGCAGGCATCTCAAACTTACCAAGCCAAAAATCAAGACCCATCCACCATCCTCTCCACTTCAACTTCTTTCCCTGTATGTGTCAGCACTAACGCATAAGATAGAAACCCCAATCATCATCCTATATATTCATTTCCCCTCCCTCTCATCCCCTGTCCAGCTGGTCAGCAAGCCCCATGGATAACACTGCCTAATAACTTGTATGTTCCCTCCTCCCTCGTCATTCCCTCTACCAGTGTCTTGATTCTGGTCCTTGTCATCTCAGGCCTGAACTTGTACAGTACCTCCTCACTGCCCCCTTAACCTCCAGAATATCACCCACGTATTTCCTGAGAAATATTTCTAAAGCATAGCTCTGATCACATCTCGTCTCTGCTTTAAATTTTGGAGAGCTCATCAATACTTGAAGTCAGAGTTCAAATTCTTCAGTATGATTAGAAGTTCTTCAGTTTTAGCTAAACCTACCTTCCCACTTCTCCAGCCCAGCAGCACACAACCACTCTCAATTCCTCAAGCACAAAATGTTTTCATCCCTCTATGCCTTTGTATACGTGGTTTCTGGTGTCTTTTTTTAAAGACAGGGTCTCACTATGTTTCCCAGACTGGACTTGAACTCCTGGGCTCAAGGGATCCTCCCAGCTCAGCCTCTCAGGAAGCTGGGACTACAGACGTGTACCACCATGCCTGCGCCTGGTGGTTTCTGGTACCTTAAATGCCCCTTGTCCTTTTTTCAGCTCTGTGAATGAAATCTTTCTTTGAGAATCAATTCAAATCCCCCAACTTCCCCAAGTGGCTGATTGTATCTCAAATTTACACCAAAAGAACATACACATACCTCTATTTATAACATTTATCACAGTTCAATTTTTTTTTTTTTTTTTTGAGACTGAGTCTCACTACATTGCCTGGGCTAGAGTGCCATGGGATCAGCCTATCTCCCAGCAACCTCAAACTCCTGGGCTCAAGCAATCCTCCTGCCTCAGCCTCCTGAGTAGCTGAAACTAGGGGCATGCACCACCATGCCCGGCTACTTTTTTCTGTGTATTTTTAGTTGTCCAGCTAATTTCTTTCTCTATTTTTAGTAGAGATGGGGTCTTGCTCTTGCTCAGGCTGGTCTCGAACTCCTGAGCTCAAACGATCCACCCGCCTCAGCCTCCCAGAGTGCTAGGATTACAGGCGTGAGCCACCATGCCCAACCCACAGTTCAAATTGAATTAGAACTCTACCCATTTATATACATCTCCCTGAGGCCTTCGCAAGGTGACAGATTCCTTGAAAGCAGAGATAATGTGTCTTATTTATGTTTTATGCCCAGCATCTATCAAAGGGCCTTGTACATAGTAGGTATACTCAATAAATGCTTGTTGGATCAAATAAGAGACTTACACCTTCATTCAACAAACAGTTACTAAGCACCACCATGAATCTATGTTCTTGGAACTGAGAAACTTCTGTGAAGATAAAAAAGAGTTTATATTCTTAGAAAGAGACAAACAAGTAAAATACGTAGTATGTTGGATGGTGACATGCACTAAGGTGAAAAATAAAGCAGGGAAGGGGGATATACAGTGACAGGGAAGGGCGCTGTTTGGACAAGAGAGGTCAGAAAGGCCTTGCTAATAAGGTGGCACCTGGGCCAAGACCTGAGGGTTGTGCATGAATCTGAGAGGAAGAGAGAAACAGTGAGGAGGGCCACATGGCTAGAGCAGAGTGAGCAAGGGGCAACAGGAAGCAGGGAGGCGGGGAGAGAGCGCAGATCAGGCAGGGCTCTGTGTCTAAGGGTAAGACAGCGGCTCTTATTCAGAGGATGATAGGAAGCCTTGTAAAAGGTTTTGAGGAGAGCAGTGCCATGATCTGACCCAGACTGTAAACGGATCACTCTGTTAAAAACAGGCTGTAAGGCAAGACAAGAAGCAGGGAGAGCAGGTGGACAGCACTGAGATGAGGCAGGTGAGAGCTGACTAAGGTTGCTGGCAGAGGTGGGGTGAGAAGTGGTCTGATTCCCAATCTGCTCTGAAGGTAGGAGCCAACTGGATTTGCTGCTAGACTTGGGGGTGGAGTGTTAGCGTGTCAAGGGTGATCCTCAAGTACGTGGCCTGGACGAAGGACAGATCTGCCATTAACTGAGATGGGAGATGGCAGGAGACGAAGACTGGAGGGAGAGGTGGGATGTGAACACGTTGTCTCTGGGAGGCCCACTGCACAGGATGGCAGAGGCGCAGAGCAGGCAGCTAAGTAGATGAGTTTGGAGTTCAAAAGAGAGGGCTGGGCTAGACACAAAAACTGAGGAGTCACTGATGTAAAGATGGAATCAAAAGTCATGAGACTGGAAGAAAGAGATTGCCAAGAGACTGAGCGAATGGGTCCACGCTCTGTTTTATTCCAAACTACTTGGGGCCAACGTTGTGTTTCAGAATTCAGAATATTTTAGATTTTGGAAAACTATTACATAACATTCCCAGTGAGATCTTGGGAAGAAACATTTCTGTGGCAAAAAATATGAATATTCACACTAAGGTGGGATATAAAGACTATAAATAGCCCCACGCTCCTTCAAGTCAGGTTTTCCCACTGCATGAGTTCAGGTTAAGCTGGGGTCTTGCTGTCACATAAGTTATGAAAAATATTTATTTTTAGAAATTTTTGGATTTTGAATATAGATCATGGACTTTGGACCCGTAGATAAGAAGGAAGAGACGAGAAAAACCAAAAAAGGAGAAATATCAGATACTGAGGCAGGAGGAAATCCAAAAGAGAATAGCACCCCCAAACACCAAGGGGAAAGAAGTTTCAGGAAGAGAAGAAGGATCCACTGTGTCAAATGTGTCAAAGAATAAGGATGAGAATTGGATTTGGGAACACGACAGACACTAGAGACTGTGAGAGCCAGCACAGACCACAGCAGCTAACGGAACCCAACTGACTATTCTGGGATTATTTCTAAAACAGGTAAAACTTGAAAGATCATGAGATTTTTCAACTGAACTAAGTTAAAATTTCTAAAAGAAACTGTGCCTTCCACATGAGATATAGATTAAATCTATGCAATCAAAAAATATAATAAATATATAAGAAACACATTCATGCATATTTCAAAATCAGCCAGATAGTCAAGAAGGTATCCCTGGCACCGTATTTCTTTGGATACTTATTTAAAATTAAATTCTTTGGCTACAGGATTAGAGAGTCTAGGAGCTAAAAAAGGCAGGGGTGGGCGTCTCATAACTCTCTGATGAATCAGTCAGAAGCAGCGGAATTATTCCTCTCCTTTCCTGACACCTGCTACAGGGAGTAGCTTCAGCAACACAGTGTGGGTTGGTATGGCCTGAGAAGGTATAATTAGAAAAGGAAAGAGCCAAAGAGTAATTACTGCTTGGTAGGGGGAAAAAAACTCTCACAATCTTGCTGTGAAGAAATGATATAGCATGACTCAGGAAATCACATACCCTTCTCCAACTACACAACAAATAATACAAAATCAGGCTTTAAAACAAAACAAAACAGAGGTAGAGTCCAAAAAAGTACTTGGCCTGGGCTCTGTTTGTTGAAAGTCTGACGAGCCAGAGACATCATGAGTTAATAGTGAATAGACTGAAATAATAATTGAAGATTGTAAAGTTGAATTATAGTTGACTTCCAATTGTATCTTTTAAGGTGAAAGTCTAGGTTAAAAAAACACATTTTTGTAACAGAATAAATACTGTTGACTTGATTGAATATCAAAGTAATATAGCTAGGGGAATTTTAAATATATAAAAATCTGGGACTTACCATTTAGGGAACAGCCAAATATTTTATTTGGTAACCACGAGCATGTAGTTAGTAACCAAAATTACCAGAAGATAGGGTAAGACTCCTACTTGCATGATGAGAGGGATCATCAAGGTGAAAGTATGTTCAAAGAGAAACCATAATTGTATAAGAAATAGATCTTTTTTGTTGTGGCTGAATTGCTCAGTAGCAATCGTTAATTTGAAGGGGCAATCTCAATATAACCATTTATCTATGACAACTAATTATAACTAATTTTAATTGCTAAGAATAATCATGTGACTATTATATATAGCATTCTAACATCTAATGGATCTTTGAATCAGATTTCTGTGTCCATTTATCTTTCTCTACAAGCTCTCCCATTATAAAAGATAGCAATTGCTTTTTGACAAACTGCTGCTTACTCTGAACAACTTAATTTCACAGAATCTTCATGGTATTATTTCTTGCAAGAAAAGAGATCTGACCTAAACTAGCACCTCTCAGTTACTTTAAATAATTACAGGGGCTCAAAGAAAGGAAGCAGTAAGTTACTTAGCATAAGTTACAGGGACTAAATAGGAAAATATGCAAATATCTTCATTTTTAAAAAAGAATTATGTC
>RJWJ010039100.1:0-14623 GCA_004363605.1 Indri indri | reverse complement strand
CTTAAGTGCACATGTAAGAATAACATTTATTGGATGTTGGGCAGGGGGAGGGGGAAGGGGGGAGGATGGACGGGCATATGCACAAACAATGAGTTCGATGCGCACCTCCCGGGGAATGGACACACTTGAAGCTCGGACTTGAGGGGGGGCAAGGGCATCATACGTAACCTAATCATCTGTACCCCCATAATATGCTGAAATAAAAATAAATAAATAAATAAATAAATAATATTATCAGTACATCATGAGGACTTTCTTAAGTCTTTAAGCAATCTTCCAAATCATGATTTTCACCTCTGATTATTTTTTTCTTATAGATTCTCCAAGTGATATACCAGGTCAAATAGCATAAATATTTTTAAGCCTATTGATACATCTTGGCAAATTACAATCAAATCAGATTAGTTGTACCAACTTACTATCTAAGCAGCAGTGTCTTAGAGAGTTAAATAATCATCTATACCATTTCAGTCTTAATGTTACATTCAAACTACTTCAGAAGGCTTAATGTGCATAATCATCCCATTGTGTCATAGCAGATCCTTCAGAGAAAAAAACATAAAATTTTCTTTATGAAAAGTTTTTAGTTTTAAGAATGCTAATTTTCAGGAAGTCCTTTTTGATTTGTCTAGAGGAAATTCTAATTTTTATTTCCTGATTTTCTTTTTAAAATTATATATCCACAGTTAAAAATATTGACAACATATTACATTTTAATAAAATGAAAATTGAAATTATTTCCACTATTAGAGTAGCTATTGAATCTACTTAACAAGGCATGAAAATCCATATTACCAAATTAGATATTGTAGGTGTTTATCATTTAGAACTCTATAGTCATTAGTGCTGTTCACTTAATGTTTCAGGTTCTCCTCTTTATGGGGCACATGGTAACATGGGCTATCTTTGCTTTCTGAAGTTAAGAGTGCCTAGGTAACTTGCTTTAGCCAATTAAAGGTGAACAGAAGTGAAGACTGTATTTCTTTCTGGAAGAAGCTTTAAAAGTCAGATCTTGATTGCCCGCATGTATTGAGAGAAGATTTCCATCAGCCTGGTTCCTGAGTGATTATAACTAGCAGAGCCTTCTTGACAACCTCAGTCGGATTGGCGGTATGAGTAGAAAATAAAATTTCATGTGGTTAATTCATTGAGCTTTGGAGTTACTTTCTATAACAGCATAACCTATCTGTCTTGACTAATGTATAAGGTGGCTTAAAATATGGGGAATTGGTTTAATATGTGGGTGGAAGGGATGTCAAGGAAACTGATATTGGAATCTAAAAAGAAATCACAATACACTATGTGGTGGCAATATATTTAGTAAAACTCTCATGATTATTTGGAAATGATGGAAAACTTGCTCAACCTTCTATGAGCAAGTTACACAGGTACGCTTAACTTGAGAAAGCAAAGACAACTTGTGTTACCGTGTGCCCCATAAAGAGGAGAACCTTAGACAGTGAACAGCACTAATGACTACTATAGAGTTCTAAATGATAAAAAACTACAATATCTAATTTGGTAATTTGAATTTTCATGCCTTGTTAAGTAGATTCGATGACAGCTGTAGTAGTGGGAATAATTTCAATTTTAATTTTATTCAAATGCAATATATTTAGTAAAACTCTCACGATTATTTGGAAAGGAGATTGCAACCTTCTATGAGAAGAGACTGGGAAAATAAATGTTAGTAGTGTGTTTTAGTTGATATGGGTAGCATGTGGGAGAAGGACTTTGAATGATAATAGCTCAGAATAAAAAGAATGGTTTGCAAGCAAAGAAGAGAAAAGGAAAGTCCAGAAATTTGGTGAGTTACAATGTTGGAATACAACTTCTTATCAAATGTAATAAGAGAGGTCTTTAATGACAAAGGCTGAGTTAAACTGAGCTTTGTCATAGTATTAAATCAAGTGTACTTGCAGCCCTCTTAAAACATGGTCCCAAATTTTTTGATGCTCCTCCCATTGAAAGATGTGGTCTACTTCTACCTTTAAATGTGGGTGGGCTTATGAGCACTTCAGCCGACACAGTGTGGCAGAAGGGAAGCTGTGTGACCTTCAAGACTAGGTGAGAAGGCACCTACCCAGAGGCCTCTTTTTGGGATGACCTCTATAGATCCCAGACAGCACAGTATAAGAAGTCCAATGCACATAGAGAGGCCAGTTGTTATATTCTCCAGTAAACAGTTCCAATTGAATCAGCTTTTAAATCATCCCTGCTCAGGCACAGGCCATTTTTTTTTTTTTTTGGTCATGGCAAAATATACACAACAGAAAATTTCCCTTTTTAACCATTTTTAAATGTACCATTCTGCAGCATTAAGTACATTCACATTGTTGTGCAACCATCACCACTATCTATGTCTAGAATTTTTCATCATCCCAAACAGAAACTCTGTACCCAATAAACCTTAATTTTCATTCCCCTCTTCTCCCCAGCCCCTGGCAACCACCATTCTACTTTCTGTTGCCAGCTTTCCTGAGTAAAGAAGTTGTCTTGGAAGTGGATTCCTCAGACCCAGTTGTTCCAGACCCTAGTCATCTGAGACTTTGCAGATGAGGCCCCAGAAATCTTGGAGCAGTAAAAAGCTTTTTCTGACTTTCTGATCCACAAAATCCATGAGCATTAGAGGTGATTTGTTGTACAGCAAAGACAGCTAGAACAGTGTAGCTATCACAACCATTATTAAAATCTCTGAGAGTATTAAGACATCTCAGTAAAGAGCTATCTAAGTGTGTGGTACTTAGTAGAACCTTTTAATTGGACAAAAGGGCTCAGTAAAAAGGATCTAAGGTATACATTTTCTTAGTGCCTAATAAGTTCAAAGTATCCACAATTAAGATAGAAAGAATAAGTTCCCAGGAGTGGTGGTGGCAGGAGATGAAAAATCTGAAAGAAGACTAACTGATATGTGGAACTGACTGGAATCCAAAACCAAGAAGCTTACTGAAGTGTTAAGGAAAATTTTAAGAGTCTGAGATTTCTGACTGAGATCTTCCATGGAAATATTTTCCATTTCTTTTGGGCTCCCAGAAAGTCATTCTACAAGACACCCAAAAGAGTTGCATTGTCCAATGCTCACTTCAGAAGTAGCCAAAGAACCATAAAGGAAAGAAATAACTTCTTATTAGGTAGAATCCAGGATCAGGGAGAACAATGGCCTCAAGGGCTTGTTTCACAGAGCAATATATAAACACAACTTTTGAAGCTCTATTTATTAAATTATCTTTAATATCTGCTTTAAATAAAAATAACGTTTGAAGTAAATGTCCTTGTTTCTCTTGCAAAATGGTGTGTTTGGCTTTTAACACAGTTAAAGATATAACCATGGCCTTCAAGATGAATGGTAAATAACAACCATTTAGTGTAAATTACACATTTGTCACTAACTTTCTTGATGTGCAGAAACTCTGTATTTAATTTTTGATTAAAATATACCTTTTTTGATGATGTTGGTACTTTGAGATGGGAGTCTGCCAACCTTCTCATTTGCAGGCAAATTAATAAACTCCTCTTTCTTTATCCTCAAACCACTTGTCCTTGTTCTTCTGATGCAGCCTTGGGGACAAGTGCCAAACTTTCGGTAACAGAATTTAGTGTACCTGGGTGGGCCCATTGGCACCCCAGTGGAATGACACCCCATGATTGCTGGAAGAGGCAGGGAGCAGCCCTGGATCAAAGCCATGGGTCTTTGTGGGCAGGAGCAACTTCTTTTTGAGATGAGAGAGCAAGGTGTGGCTCCAGCAGCTGATGGAGCCTGTTTTAGCTCCAGGGAACTCCCAGCTCTGTCTTCCCAAAGTAGATGCAGCTCCCTGCAACCTGACCTAAGTTGAGGATAAGAAAATGAATTTGGGAAGTGTCTGGATGCCAGGCCATTTGTTGGGTAAGTTTCCTGGTGTGCATGCCAAAACCCTGATTCCGCCCATTTGGGGAGGGTTTTGAATCCTCCAGCCCTGTGGCAGGGCATTTGTTTGGGGCCCTATCAAGGCATTCATTTAGAGGTGCCTTTGGGGGATGGAAGCCATGAGGTTGAGTGGAACTGGGAAACTTGGTTTGAATTTGGAGCTCATTTGCAGTTTCCAGGGAATGGGGGGACTAGACCACCATTTGGGGAAGGTTTCTCAGAGAACTGGGGGATTAGGCTACCCATTTGGGAAGGATTTTGAACCTTCTAACCCTGTGATGGCATTTGTTGAAGACCCAGGGAATGGGGGGATTAGGTCACCCATTTGGGTAGGGTTTTAAGCCTTCCAGCTATTTGGGTGGTATTTATCCCCTGTGGATTGTGGGGTACAATCAGTATGCTTTTTGGAAAAAAAAGGACATTGGAAAGAACCCTGCCCCAAATTGCAAAAGGCTCCAGCTAACAAGAAACCCTCAGGAAAGCAAGAAGTTCCTTCTAGTCCAGTCAGACGATGAAGGAGGGGATCTGGGGGGACATTGCCTCACTAGTAGCTCCAATCCAAGTATCCCCATAGAAGCCCCAGGTGCAAATTGACAGTTGGGACCCTATTAGAGGACTTTTATGAATGAGGGGGCCAGGGCTCCATGGTAGCTCCATGCACGCTCCAGGTAGATAGAGTCAGAATAAAATTAAATTGTAGTACACCTAGCTAGTTTGGAAAGTTGCTTGGTTTGGAAAAAACCTATATAGCTGGTGTCAGAGATATTGTTTGAAAGTGTAGAGTAACAGGGTATATTTTCCCCGGTGCTAATTACATGATATTGTGTGGCTTTTGTTTTAAATTAAAAATTTTAATTGTTCATTGTTGGTATATAAAAAAGGGAAAAGCAATGAATTTTTGTATACTAACCTTGCATCTTATAACCAACTGGCTGTAATTACTTGCTTATTGATTCCAGGAGTTTTTTGTTATTTCTTTGGCATTTTCTACATATACAACCATGTTATCTGAAAACAGAAGCAGTTTTGTTTCTTTCTTTCCAATTTGTGTACCTTTATTTCCTTTTCTTATCTTACTGCATTAGCCAGGACTTCTATTATGATTTTGAGTAGGGGTGATGAGAGGGGGACACTTTTGCCTTGTTCCCTTGGAGTGTTATATGGTTATAAGAAAACCCAAAGTGTTTTCTTCTTGCTATCACTCACTTAGTACAAAACAGAACACTTCATGTCTGGTTACCAAAATATGTGAGTGTTTTTCCTCACAAACTAAGCAAACAATTCTGTGGTGGATGCTCTAGCAGACTTCAGCTGGGTGTACTCCAATTCAATTCTGACATTGTCTACCTGGAGATAGCATCAGATCCCAAAGGTTGAAAGCTCAGTCCCAGAAGACTGTCTCCCACTTCAGATGCCAATTGCAAGCACAGGTTGTGACCTATGCTTTTGATCAACTGGCTATAAATCAGGGTTTCTACAACCTCCTCCTCTTCTGGATGCTGACTTCTCACTTTTCCTCTCATGGTGGAAGGGGCGATGGGTCTCTCTCTCAGGCCTCTTTTATAAGGGTACTAACACCATTTGTGAGGGTCCACCCTCATAACCTAATCACTCCCCCTTTTCCCCCCCGCAGGCATCATCTCCTGATTCTATCACTGTGGGAGTAGGATTTCAACATATGAGTTTTGTGGGGGACACTAACATTCAGACCAGAGCAGGGGAAAAGCAATCAGTTTTTTACCATTAAGTATGATATCAGCTGCAGAATTTTTGTAGATATTCTTTATCAATTTAAGAAAGTTCCCTTCTATTCCTAGTGTTCTGACAGTTTTTTTCATGAATGAGTATTGGATTTTGTCAATTGTATTAATATGATAATATGATTTTTCATTAGGTTGTTGTGATGGATTATATTAATTGATTTTAAGATCTTAAACCAAGCTTGCATACCTGTAACAACTTTTACATGGGCATGTTGTGTAATTCTTTTTATATATTCCTGTACCTGATTTTCTAACATTTATTGATTTTGCATCTATGGTTATGAGAGATATTGGTCTTTAATTTTCTTTTCTTGTGATATCTGTACCTTGTTTTGATAGTGGGCTAATGCTGGACTTTGGATATTAAGGTAATGCAGAATAGTTAGTAAGTGTTTCCTTGCTTCTGCATTCTGGAAAATATTATAAAGAAATATTGTAGAGAATCATTTCTTCCTTAGATATTTGGTAGGATTTACCAGTGAAATCATCTGGGCCTGGTACTTTGTATTTTGAAAGGTTATTAATCATAGATTCGATGTCTTTGATAGATATGGGCCTATTAATATTATCTATGTATGCTGGGTGAGATTGGTAATCTGTGTCTTTCAAGGAATTCATCCATTTCATCTAAGTTATCAAATCTGTGGGCATGGAGTTGTTTAAAACATGCCTTTATTGCCCTTTTAATATCCCTGGGATGAATATTAATGATCCCTCTTTCATTTTTATTAATAGTTTGTGTCTTTTCTCTTTTTATCTTGGTTAGCCTGGCTAGAGGTTTATCAATTTTATTGGTCTTTTCAAAGAACCACCTTTTATTTTTGTTGACTTTTTCTATTGATTTCATTTTCAATTTCATTGATTTCTGCTTTGACTTTTATAATTTATTTTATTCTGCTTGTTTAGGATTATATTGCTTTTCTTTCCTTAATTTTCTAATGTGGAACCTTAGATTATTGATTTTAGATCTTTCTTTTTTTCTAACGAATGCATTTGAAACTATACATATTCCTTGAAGTATTGCTTTCATTGCAGCCTATGCATTTTATACATTACATTTTCGTTTGCAGTTAGTTCAAAACTATTTTTAAATTTCTCTTGAGTCTTCTCCTGTGACTCTTATATTTTTAGAGGTATTTTGTTTAATTTCTAAGTATTTTGGGTTTTCTAGATATATTTCTGTTACTAATCTCTAGTTTAATTCCTCTGTGATCTGAAAGCATATATTCTATGATTTCTGTTCTTTTAAGTTTGTTAAGGTGTGTTTTATAGACCAGAATGTGGTCTGTCTTAGTGAGTATTCCATATGAACTTGAAAAGAATATACAGTCTGTTGTTGAAGTATTCTGAAAAGTTCAGTTGGATCCAATTGATTAATGGTGCTGTTCAGTTCAACTATGTCCTTACTGATTTTCTGCCTGCTGAATATGTTAATTATTGACATACACATGTTTATAACTTCAACTGTAATAGTAAATTTGTCTATTTCTCCTTGCAGTTCTATCATTTTTCACACATGTATTTCGATGTTCTGTTATGTGTTCTTCTTGGGGAATTGATCCCATTATCATTACATAACACTCCTTTTTATGCCCTATAATTTTTCTTGTTCTGAGATCTGCTCTGTCTGAAATTAATATAACTGCTCTAGCTTTCTTTTGATTTATGTTTGCATGGTGTATCTTTATTCATCCCTTTACTTTTATTTTATCTGCGTCTTTATATTTCAAGTGGGTTTATTGTAGACAATATGTAATTGAGTCTTCTTTTTTAATCCACTCTGACAGTCTTTGTCTTTCAATTGGTGTGTTTAGATCATTCACATTTAAAACAAGTATTGATACAGTTGGATTTATGTCTACCATGTTTGTAACTGCTTCTTTTTTTATCTTCCCTCTTTTTCTGCATCCTGTACTTTTAATGGGCATTTTATGTGATTACATTTTCTCCCTTCCTCTAGCATATCAATGACACTTCTTTCTAAAGTATTTTTAGTGGTTGACTCATGTTTTTAGAGGTATTTTGTTTAATTTCTAGATACACTTCTGTTATTAATTTCTAGTCTATTAATCTAAATATACTTTCAAATAATGCTCTACTGCTTCAGGGATAGTATGGGTATCTCTTAATAGAGTAGTCTCAATTTTTCCCTCTTGCCACTTATAACATTGCTATCATTTACTTCACTTATTGCCTGCTATAATCACCAAATATATTCTTGCAATTGTTAGTTTGAACAGTAGCTCTAACATTTTTTTTCTTGTGTCCATCAACTGTTTCCAATCAGTCATTGTGTGTATATGGAATAAAATGAAACTAAAAGAGGTGGCATTTGTTTTTATACAAGTTATATATAACAAATGAAAAGTCAGAATATAAATATAAATTCCACCGAGATTAACTTGCATATATAGTGTAACCCCATCTGAATGCTAGAAAAATCAGTGGGAGAAAAAGCAAAGAGCACTACTGCTATAGTTCCGAAGTGAGATGGTCCTCAGTTTTTTTTTTTCTTCCTCTGTAGCCCTTAGGTAGCCAAAATACATCCGTATTCCCTGTCCACTCAATTTTTTATCAGGGAAATGGAGAATATCTGTTTATAAAGAGTCTTCACTGCCTATTTCTAGACTCTCAAGGGGAAATGACACCCTCTTCTTATTTCACATTATCTGGCAACATATTAGCAGTTAGTGAAACAGCTGGAAGATGGACCACACTTACATGAAGAAATATCAAAAGGTTCATATAATTCACAAATTGAAATATCACTCTATAAGTAACTGGATTTCCAATTTTATGTGGCTTATATTTTTCTCAATATTGTATGCTATTTTAATATAACTTACAAAGTTAAGAAGCATGTCAAAATCAGGGTTGCAGAAAAAAATGTAAACTTTGCTCTCAAATCAAGAAGGCTACTACCATATAAATAGTTAACGAGAGTGACATGCATCTCAATTTATACATAAACATTAGAAATTAAAATGCTATTGTAAGTATATTTGGAGCTCCAGGAACAAATATTTGTTTAGTTCTTTTGAAAAGAAGTAGTAAGAGAAACTCCAAAAATTATTGACAGAATGTGTCTGTGGTACCCCCTGGTGCTATTGTCTGCATTTCAAGGAAACTAGTTGGGACTTCTGCAAAAAGATGGTGTTACCCGGTGGAAATACCTAGCTGTGTTCTTCATGACCAGAGTGAGGAAGGATGAAATCTCACTTGAGCATGATTTTTATTGTGATAGCAGAGGGAGCCCTGGCAAATCTTGAATGCATGCTTAATGAGTTTACCAAAGAGCAGTAACTTCAAAAACAGCTCTAGAGTGTGCATAGTGCAAGATCTCTTTGAATGCTTAAAAGCGATCTCTTTGAATGCTTAAAAGCAAAAGTCATTTATCACAGAGAGTTTATGAACAGCTGGTGAGAGCACATCTGTGAAAGAGAAGATGGAATGTGAAAAAGTGGGTACCAAGATCCTGAGCCTAAACTGAGAACACACAGGAAAACAGTAGGAAAGAGTGTGAGAAATATGTAAATCTATAAACACAAGGGTTTGCAGAGAAGGAACCAAAGCCCTGACTGAAATAGCAATGACTCTACCAGAGGAGGACACAAGTATTCCTCTGGCCAATTTTCTGGTTCACAGATAGGTTTTGTTTTCTACCTAGCATTTAAAAAGTACAATTGAGCCAACATTTTCAAACTGGCAGAGTTCATATCACATTGTCTTATTCACTGGAAAAAAACTGGAAATCTGGCAGCCTTGTGTCCTACTCCTTACCTGCCAGAAATCAGGTGGAGCTGAATGCAGTTGCCTCCCTTAGCTGTGGCCTGCGGGCTCCAGTTTATCACAGCATGATTCTTTTTCTCCCCTGGCCTCTTCTACTTCACATTTACATTTTCTTTCTGGCCCTGATAGGTATTTGATTTTTGACTCCTGGATTGGACAGAATCCTGAAAGGACAGAATCTCTGAGTTCTCTGAAATGCACAAGAAAATGAAAGTTGAGTCCTTAAGTTGACAGAGTTGATTGAAAACAAATCAAGACAGCTGAACTAAGCAGACCTTGTTTTCTCAGACTAAACCACCACTCATCCTCTATGAAAAAGCTCAGGTTATCAAAGCTTAACTGAAATTGGTATGTTGTGCTTTCAATTAATTATAATGTTTAACTTAAATCTAAAGAAAATTCAGTTACTAGTTTATTTAAAGTGTGTGATTAAATGATTCCCAAGACACTCTCTTTTTGTTCTATGACTCAGTTAAGAAACAATTAGAGACTTCCAAATAAAAATGGCAAATTAAACCCATCTCTACCTTCCTCCCCTCCGAAACCAACTGAAAATTACAAAAGGAACGATCTACACAGGCTACTCAGTTTTCAGTGAAATTACACAACAGCTGCAATTCCAATTCTCAACGTAAGAAATAAAATCCAGATCAAATATAGAGAGGACAAGAAAGCAACAGGGCATAGAGACACTCAAGCTGTATTCAGCAGTTCCCCAAATTGGTGACAGACTTGGAAGAATAAGTGTGCGACTTGTGGCTTGGAATTAAAACACCACAGAGACGAGGAAGGACAGAATAAAAAGAGACATGATTTGACATTTTTTGCAGGAAGTTGTGCATCTACTCATCTCAGCAAAGGAAGATAAATCAATGCTAGATCATCTCGCAGAAGATATTGGAATACAGAGATCCTGCTTGCAATCCAGCAGCTTCCTTGTCATTGTGAGTAAAGATCAAGGCAAACCATCGTATGCAGCATAAAACTTGAGAAGTGGTTTATGATAATTGAATCCAATGCGCTGATTGCCAGATGTTTACCCTCAACCTTTCCCCCTTACATTGTCCTGCAAAGAGATGGCTCATAAAGTGGCAATACACAGATATTTTCAAATAGGAAAGAAATAAGAAACTATGACACCATTAGCTTCTTTTTTAAAAGCCATCTACTGATGAAATTACACAAATTTCAAATAGATGAATGGAAAAATCATTATAAAGGAGGTGGCGAACACAGTCTGTTGAAAGAGAAAACTAAGAAAAAATTACTGAAAATTTTAAATAATTGAGCAGAATATCTAAAATCTTGATATCGTAGAACTTACAATATAGGTAACAAAATGGCACATAGAGGATATAGACATAGGAAGTTGTAAGAAGTTCATCAATGCTATTTTCCTTATCTCTCAGAGTGGGATATGAAAAGATAATAAAACTTATTTAAATATAAACTAATAAATTTATAAGCCAATTACATAAAGTTATAGTGGGAGAGCACATCAAAATTAAAACAAATTTTAAAAACTAATTATTTTTGAAAGAAAGCACAGATAAAACAACATTAAGATACCATAAACTGTACAATGAAAGAATCATTTAAAAGATTAATACATATCATTTGCCTGTATCAAAACATTACATGTACCCTGAAAATATATACAACTATTATATAACAATAATAATTAAAAATAAAAAAATTTAAAGTTAAAAAATAAATTTAAAAAAGAAAAGAATAGTAAAAATAAAAAAATGAAAACATAACATTAAATGACAGAGACTTAAATATATCTGTCAATTCAATAAATATAAATAAATTAAACATCCTGTTAAATAGAACAAATTTTGATTCTATTTAAACAAAATAAAACAAATATTTGCATAATAAGTATGTGTAAAGCAAGTGACTCAGGTTGAAAATATAAATAAATGACATAAGGGGTCTTTTCTGGTTCCATGTGAAGTGTAGAATTGTTTTTTCTAGCTCTGTGAAAAATGACATTGGTATTTTAATAGGGATTGCATTGAATCTGTGGATCACTTTAGGTAGTATAGACATTTTAACAATGTCGATTCTGGCGATCCTTGAGCGTGGTATAGTTTTCTACCTGTTTACATCCTAGGCAATTTCTTTCCACAGTGTTTTATAATTCTCCCTATAGAAGTCTTTAACCTCCTTAGTTAAATATATTCCTAGGTATTTTATTTTCTTTGTTGCCATTGTGAAAGATACTGAGTCTTTGATTTGGTTCTCAGTTTGACTGTTGGTGTATAGAATTGCTACTGATTTCTGTACATTGATTTTGTAACCTGAGACTTTGCTGAATTTGTTTATCAATTCCAGCAGTCTCATGGCAGAATCTTTGGAGTTTTCTAGATATAAGATCATATCATCAGCAAAGAGTGATAGTTTGACCTCTTCTGCCCCCATTTGGATGCCCTTGATTTCTTTCTCTTGTCTGATTGCTCTGGCTAGGACTTCCAGCACTATGTTGAATAGAAGCAGTGATAGAGGGCAAGCTTGTCTGGTTCCAGTTCTAAGCGGGAATGCTTTCAATTTTTCCCTGTTCAGTGTGATGTTGGCTGTGGGTTTGTCATATATGGCTTTTATCATTTTCAGATAGGTCCCATCTATGCCTATTATGTTAAGTGTTTTTATCATAAAAGGGTGCTGAATTTTGTCGAATGCTTTTTCTGTGTCTATTGAGAGGATCATATGATCTTTGTTTTTACTTCTATTTATGTGTTGAATTACATTTGTAGATTTTCATATGTTGAACCATCCCTGGATCTCTGGGATGAAGCCCACTTGGTCATGATAGATTATTTTTTTGATAAGCACCTCTATTTGGTTTGCTAGGATTTTTTTGAGAATTTTTGCATCTATATTCATAAGGGATATTGGTGTGTAGTTTTCTTTTTTTCTTGAGTCCTTTCCTCATTTTGGTGTCAGAGTGAGGTTGGCTTCATAAAACGTGTTGGGGAGGATTCTGTCCTTCTCGATGTGGTGGAATAATTTCTGCAGGATAGGAACCAGCTCTTCTTTGTAGGTCTGTTAAAATTTGGGTGTGAAACCACCTGTTCTGGAACTTTTCTTTTTAGAAAGGTTTTTTTTTTATTGCTGCTTCAATTTTGGTACTTGATATTGGTCTGTTCAGGAATTCTATTTCTTTCTGATTGAGCCTTGGGAGACTGTGCATTTCTGAGAATTTGTCCATTTCCTCCATGTTTTCAAGTTTATCTTCATAGAGGTATTTATAGTATTCGTAGGTGATATTTTGTATTTCTGTGGTATCAGTTGTAATTTCTCCTTTTTCATTCCTGATTGAACTTCTTAGTGTCCTTTTTTTCCCTCCTCCTTGTTAATCTAGCAAGAGGCATGTTAATTTTGTTTATTTTTTCAAAGAACCAACTTTTTGTTTTATTAATCTTCCCTATCATTTTTTAATTACCAATTTCATTTAGTTCTGCTCTGTTCTTTGTTATTTCTTTTCTTATGCTGGATTTGGGGTTGGTTTGCTCATCCTTTTCCAGTTCAAGATAATTCATTAGATTGTTGATTTGTGATCTTTCTGTCTTTTGGATGCAAGCATTTGTGGATATAAATTTTCCATTCAGGACTTCTTTAGCTGTGTCCCACAGATTTTGATAACTTGTGTCTCCTTTATCATTTAGTTCAAAGAATTGTTTGATTTCCATATTAATTTACTCTGTAACCCAATAATTGTTCAGCAGAAGGTTGTTTAGTTTAAGCAAAGAGAACAAATTGGAAGGCATCAATTTACCGGACTTAAAGCTACACTGCAAGGCTATATAGTAACTAAAAGAGCATGCTACTGGCATAAGAACAGAGACATAGACCACTGGAACAGAACTGAGAGTCCAGATATAAAGCCATCCTCATATACCCATCTAATCTTTGACAAAACACACAAAAACATACACTGAAGAAAGAATCCTTATTCAATAAATGGTGCTGGGAAAATTAGACAGCCACATGTAGAAGACGGAAACAGGATCCACACTTATCATTTCTCACAAAAATCAACTCATGGTGGATAACAGACTTAAACCTAAGGCATGAAACTATAAAAATTCTAGAAGAAAATGTTGGAAAAACAATTACAGACATTGGCCTAGTGAACAAATTTATGAAGAAGACCCCAAAGGCAATCACAGCAATGACAAAAAGAAATAAATGGGACCTGATCAAATTAAAAAATCTTCTGCACAGCCAAGGAAACTGTCATGAGAGCAAACAGAATGGGAGAAAATATTTGCATGCTACACATCTGATAAAGGGCTAATAACTAGAATCTATATAGTATTCAGGAAAATCAGCAAGAAAAAAATCAAACAACCTCATTAAAAATGGACAAAGGACATGAACAGAAACTTTTCAAAAGAAGAGAGACTAGTGGTCAACAAATATATGAAAAATGCTCAACATCTCTAATTATCAGGGAAATGCAAATCAAGACCACAGTGAGATATCACTTAACTCCAGTGAGAATGGTTTTTATCAAAAAGTCCCAAAACAATAAATGTTGTCATGGATGTGGAGAGATAGAAACACTCTTATACTGCTGGTGGGACTGCAAACTAGTACAACCTCTGTGGAAAGTAATATGGAGATACCCCAAAGAGCTACAAGTAGAACTACCATTTGATCCAGCAAGCCCATTACTGGGCATCTGCCCCAAGGAAAAAAAGACATCTGCACTAGAATGTTTATAGCAGCATAATTTACAATTGCAAAGATGTGGAAACAACCCAAGTTTCCATCAATACGTGAGTGGATTAATAAAATGTGGTATATGTATACCATGGAGTTCTACTGAGCCATAAGAAACAATGGTGATCTAGCACCTCTTGTATTATCCTGGACAGAACTGGAACCCATTCTACTAAGTCAAGTATCACAAGAATGGAAAAAGAAGTACTACATGTACTCACCATCAAATTGGTATTAAGTGGTTAACACTTATGTGCACATATAATAGTAACAGCCATTGAGTGTCGGTGGTGGGGAGGAGGGTTTGGGTATATTCACACCTAATGGGTGCATAGCACACCGTCTGGGGGATGGACACACTTGAAGCTCTGACCTGGGTGGAGCAAAGGCAATACATGTAACCTGAACATTTGTACCCCTGTAATATGCTGAAATT
>RJWJ010039099.1:0-14628 GCA_004363605.1 Indri indri | reverse complement strand
ATACCATTTGATCCAGCAACAGCACTATTAGGCATCTACCCAAAAGAGCACAAAACATTCTATGATAAAGACATCTGCACCCGAATGTTTATGGCAGTACAATTCACTATTGCAAGGATCTGGGAACAACCCAAGTGCCCATCAACCCATGAATGGATTATTAAAATTTGGTGTATGTTTACAATGGAATATTACTCAACCATAAGGAACAACAGTGATCTAGAACCTCTCTTATACTTTCCTGGATTAAACTTAAGCCCATTATCCAAAGTAAGGCACCACAAGAGCGGAAGAATGGGCTCCACTTGTACTCGCCATCAAATTGGTACTAACTGATCAACACTAGGGTGATCACATAGCAGAAATACTCTCCAGGGATTAGGGGGATGGGGGGTGGGGTAAATCTGCAACTAAAGGACACAGGGAGCACTGTGGGGGGGAAGGGCATGCCTTTAACCTGCACTTGGGTGAGGTAAAGACATAAAGTGTAACCATAATGTTTGTACCCTCACAATACCCTGAAATAAAAAAAAAAAAAAAGTTTTCTTTAAAAATAATGGCACACAAACTTTAATAATGGAAACAGCTTGAAGCAGAAATGAGAGATTCATTACCCAGTCCACCATGTATAGCTATTTGATTTGGATAAAGCAAAACTTATTCTGCTTTCATTCCCTAGAGCATGGTCTGACTCCTGGTAACATTAAAAATTCTGCTATAAATGAGCAAATATCATTTTGATTGATACATATAAAGCATAATAAACAATAAGTGACTTAATTTACTCATTCATTTATTCATTCAATTAAAATTCACTTAACAATGGCATTCTATATGTAGCTCACTACGATATATTCTTGGAGGGTACACAATTAACATAAGATACATTTCTTCCTATATACAATGTATAATATAGTCCAGGACAGGGTAGTTGGAGTAAGACATGGAGAAACATCTTAATGTATTATTTTTATATATTAAGTGAATTTATTTCAATAGAAAACAACAGAAACCCCCTCTGGCTAACTTTTATTCATGATGGCTAATTCCAAGTTAAATTCACTTGTAGGAAGTGGGAGTTGTGAGACTCAAATTGAGATGAACAGCTGGTACTCAAAATAACATAAATCATCAAAAGAGACATAATAGATCTCACTATGAGAGGGTGTGGTAATTAAGAGAAATTGTTAGTTAAGAGTTCGAAACACAGAGTAGAAAAAAATGAATATTATTAATATAAACAAGACTGCTATCAGAGGCAGGCAGAAGAAAGCCATACATAAAGTAGCAAGGACTAGAAGGAAGGCAGAGATTCGAGAACAATAGGGAATTCAAGGAGACTGTTTTAAGGAAAATGTAGTCAATGGTAAACAAATTCTGCAAAAAATTTCAGCAGAAAGAAGATTGGGAGAGAACAATAATTTGGAAAAAAAACAGCCCCCTAAACAAAGAGATCATGTCGTCCTCTCGAGATCAGTTCTAGAAGACCAATTGCTGACAAGATTCTAGAGGAGAGGTTAAAGTTGAAAATGAATGATTAAAAAAATGGAGTGCAAAATTAGGGACAACAGGTTATTTTTCTTCATCCTCTTGCTAGACATAGAAACTGTGAATGAGTTTGAAGTCAGAGAGACCAGAATTTGAGAGATTATGTATAATAGAGAAAAGGAAGAATAAAGGCCATGATACATTTTTTACAAGTGGTATAAAAGCAGGATTATTGGATATAGTACATTGGCTTTTGGTTGAATTAAGAAAAATAACACAACAAAAATGTAGCACAGTCCTCAATACAGAAAATCCATTCAATAAAGTATAACCAAGGTTATTACTCTTAGTTTGTTTTCTTATTCTGATTGTTTAATTCTTAAACCCTCTTGTCTCACATCATTTGTGGCCATTTTGTAATCTTTAACCATTGTCCATTCTCTAAGTGGTGGCCAGGGATAACCAAAAAACCTTACATACCCACACAAACACAGAGCAATCATCCATCACATCCACCACTAACATAAATTGATCCATAGTCCTTCACTAATAGCCTTAAAATTGAAAACTTCAAAATTATTACTTCCAGCAGGGTAAGAAAAGCCTCAGCAAGTGAGATAACACCACTAATAATCCATCTGTTGTGAATCTATAAGAATTTTGATTTTATCCAAACAACTCATCTTACCAAAAAAACAACAACAACAAAAAAAAAAAAAAAACACCTTCTCAATTCTTAATATTTTCCAGAATTTCAAGGAATCCTGACAAGAGATGAAAATGTAAATAATTTGGGTTACTGAAGCTGAAAACTTGGTGAACAAAACAAAACAATACAGCAAAAATCTCAGTTGATGGGGGTGAGAGAAATGGGGAGATGTTGGTCAAAGGGTACATTTAGTCATAGGATGAAAAGTTCTGGGGATGTCATATACATCAGTAGCTCCCAACCCTAAGTGCACCAGTCGGCGGCCTGTTAGAGACTGGGCTGCAGAGCTCCGCCACCCCTACCCCTGTCCCTTGGAAAAATTGTCTTCCATGAAACTTAGAAACCAGGGGGCCGCACAACAGGAGGTGAGTGAGGAAAGCCTTCACCTGTATTTATAGCTGCTCCCCATTGCTGTCATCACCTCCTGAGCTCTGCCTCTCCCCACCCTCACCCCCACCACCAACCCCAGGTGTGGAAAAATTGCCTTCCATGAAACCAGTTCATGATGCCAAAAAAGTTGGGAACTGCTGATAGAGACTACGGTTAATAATATTGTATTGTATACTTAAATTTACTGAGAGAGTAGATCTTAAGTGATGCCACCACACATAAAAATGGTAAACTATGTGAAGTGACTAATGTATTAATTTACTTGATTGTGGTAATCATTTCACAACATATATCAAATCATCACACTTTATACCTTGAATACAATTTTTATCAATTATAACTCAATAAAGCTGTAAAAAATTAAAAATTAAAATTAAAAAAAATAAAAGAATGTTTTGAATTAATGGACCTTTGATTTACTTTGTTCAGCCTCCTGAAACCTGACTTCAATCAACTGTAATGATTTTTTTTTTTTGCAAAATTGTAAAGAATTTTGAAACTCACACTTTTCTGTTTATCATCTCCAAGTCATAAAAAAATCTGCAATTAAGATGATAGACAGAATCACCCTATAATCAAAATCTAGAACTGGTAATCATTCAACACTAATATATACCCAGCTGAATATTTTGACATGGATTTCCTAACGGATGTCTAAAACTACAGTTATCTTCCTTTTTAAAACACAAGATTTTATTATTTATTTATGATTCTTCTAGTCAGCCAGTTCTAAACTGAGATCATTTTAATTATTTCTTTTTTGCTCCTTACATTCAACCAGTTGCCAAACCCAATTTTTCCACATTCGCAACATCTCTCTGTTCACTCTACATTTTCTCATTTCCACTAGCATGGTCCTGTTTTGAGTCTCTGATGTCTTTTACTGATATTGTTCAATGAACTTCCATATATCATTGGAATCCCAATAGTAAGAGAAAGTAAATTCTTCTTGAATGTAAAGTTTTGCAACATTAGTATTTTACTTCCTCTGTTCTTCTCATTTCATAATCTCAGAAGTTCCAATTGACAATTAATGACACCAAAATTCTACAGGCACAGAACTTATCAACATTTTCCAAATCACCTACTCAGTTCTTTCAAATTACCCATTAAATTTGCTTTCCTGCTGAAATATCATATTGTTAAAATATAACCAAAAGGAATCGTTGATGAAACTATAATAAGTGGGACTTAATGGAGAATATTTTATTGCAACCATTTTTGAACTGATCTCTTCATCATAAAGAATGAACAACTCATGAAAAGTTTGTACAAAGCTGTTATGTTCCATGTGAGTTAAATGTTATAAAAGGACAACATAATCTCATTGACATATAAAATGTTTTCATCACTCTGAGACTCTTTAAGTTTGTTTATGTTTATAAATGAGCATTTTCTTTCTCAAAGAAAAAAATCAAAATAAAAGTAGGTATTAATTGGGTTTTTAATTTTTCATTCAAGATTCAAATATTATGCAAAAATTGATAAATGTTTCTAAAACCAGAAGTATTTCATAATGGTAAAAGTTCAGTTTACTGAGAATAAATCACAATCTTAAATACATCAAGAATATATCGCAGCCTTTCTAATACACATCAAAGAAAAACTATTGAAAAAATAAAAAGAAATTGTTAAAATCTGCAACTATTGCTAGTGATCATAACCCTCTTTCTCAGTAACTGATAGAACAAGAAGACAAAAATATAAGTAAGAATTTAGATCATTTGAACAAAATTATCTACCTGTTTGACCTGTTTGATCTTTATCAAATAATTCATTCAAAATGCAAAATATATACTATTTTTAAGTGCATGTGAAATGTTCACCAAGATATATTATATTTTGTACCATCAAGTAAGTTGTCAGTAATTTTCAGATATCACCATAATAATGAATAGATTCTTTTTTTTTCTAATTTCATCTTTTTTAATCTTAAAAACTCTTTTTTTTTATTTTTGCATATTATGGGGGTACAAATGTTTAGATTCTTCGATTAAAACATAATTAAAGTAAAAAATGAGTAACAATAAGATATATAAGTACGGCCAAATATGCAGAAATAAAGCAATTCACTTTTAAATATCCTTTAGGTCAAATAAGATAGCAGAGAATAAATTCAAAATTATTTCAAATCAAATGACAGTAAAAACACAATTTAGCAAAGGAGATTTAATGCAGCTAAAGCAATACTTAATGAAAAAATTAAACCTTTAAATGGGCAAAATTAGAAAAGAAGAACCTGTCTCAACAGCAATATGAGCTATGAACAATCTATGTATAAAAAGTATAAATTAAATTCAATGCAGAAAACACAAAATAAAAACAACTAAAAGTGTAAATCATGAAATAGAATATTGATAAGCCATAAAAAAGTTCAAGAAATTCAAAGGGTGAGAAAAATATTAAACTAAGGCACAAATACAAGCAAGACTAATTTTAAAAAGAGAAAAACTTCAAACCATTTAAAGAAAATGAAATGGGATATTACTCAGATCTTACAAACATTACAAAGATAATGAGGGTATTACGAGCCACTTTATACAAATAAATTTGTTAACAGATTAAATGGACAAATTCCTTGAGAATTATTTAAAACAAATTTTTATAAAATGGTGTCAAGAGAAGAGTATGACATTATATTTTTCTGAAAAACTAAATCTATAAGTCAAAACCATTTCTACTCAAAACTCTAGGTCCAGATGGCTTTAATTTATTTTTATTATTCTTTTATTTTATTTTTTATTTCATCATATTACAGGGGTACAAATGTTTAGTTTACATATATTGCCTTTGTCCCACCCGAGTCAGATCTTCAAGTGTGTCCATCCCCCAGATGGTGGGCACTGCACCCATTAAGTGTGTATATACCCATCTCTCCTCTCCTCTCCCACCTGCCTGACACCTGATGAATGTTACTACTATATGTGCACATAAGTGTTGATCAGTTACCCATCAATACATGAGTGGATTAATTAAATATGGTATATGTATACCATGGAGTTCTACTCAGCCACAAAAAACAATGGTGATCTAGCACCTCTTGTATTATCCTGGATAGAGCTGGAACCCATTCTACTAAGTGAAGTATCACAAGAATGGAAAAACAAGTACCACACGTACTCACCATCAAATTGGTATTAACTGACCAGATGGCTTTGAATTTGAATCCTATCAAACATATAAGGAAGAAATATAATAATATCATATTATACAACCTCTTTCAGAAAAGAGAACAGAAGGGATTATTTCTCAAGGTACTTTTATGAGTACAGCATACTGCTGACATCACTTTACTTCATCCTTAAAGATTTTAAATGAAAATCCTCTATCTTCTAATATTCTGCATAAGCATAAACACAAAAATCCCTTAACACAGTATTATCAAGTTTATTTTCAGTACCGTAAAGTGTATTTAGCATTCAAAAGTAAAATAATACAATTTGTCACATTAAGAGAATAAAGGACTAAAATCACATGATAAAGTAGATAAAAGCCAATAGTGGAAGGACACTATACAAAATCACTGATAGTATCTAGTGCCCCTTCATAATTAAGACGAAGTTCTCAGCTCACTAGAAATAGAAATATTTTTTAATATGATAAAGAACATTTGTGGAAAACCTAAATCTCAAATCATAATAGAGAAATGGTGAATTCCTTTTCCATGATTACAGACAACGCATGCATATACACTCTCACAATTTATTTCCTCCGTTTTGCCTGAAATTCCACCCAGTGTAATAAGGAAACTAAAAGAAACAAAAAGCATAAATATTAGAGAAGTAAAACTGCTTTTATTCTCAGATGACATGCTAGTGCACATTAAAAGCTACAAAAATTCCTGAAATGCATATGCATATTTAGCAATATTACAGGCTACAATATTACATTGATATCATATGGAAATATGTATGGTAGCACTAGGCAATTATAAATTATTAATAAGCTTCTATGCTCGAAAGCATCAAAAACATCAAATACCTAGTAATGTATCTATTTAAAGATGTACGAAATTTCTACAAAATATTAATGAGACGTAAATGCAGAAATATGCCAAGTTTGTGGATTGGAAAACTGAATACTGTCAAGGGATCGATTTTCTCTAAACTAATGTATGGGCTCATTGCAACTCCAATAAAAATTTCAGAAGGTTTTTTTTGGACCAAATTGATGAGGTTATACTAAAATTTATATGAAAATGCCAGAAGCCCATAATAGTCAAGACATTTTTAAAAAAATAATGACAATGTTGAATGACTTCCACTATTTTCTCTCAAGGCTTACTGTAAATCTGTAGTCATCAATCCAGTGTAATGCTGGCGTAGTGTTAGACGATTAGATCGAACAGGATCAAGAATCCAGATAGCACCACTTACATAAATTTAATTGATTTTAAATAGTTTCCATGTGAAAAGTATGGTATTTTAAACAAAAGTGGAATAACTGAATATACAGATGAAAAGTAATGAATCTACTCCTCAAATAAGTTATATTAAGATTAATCATAAACCTATATATCAAAGTGAGAACTATAGTTTAAAAAAAAAACATAAAAGGTTATCATTGTGACCATTGAGGAAGCCAAGTTTTCCTATGGAATATATCAAAACAGTTACTGTAAAAGAAAAGCAATAAATAATAAAATAGACTAGAATAAATAGGACCCCAAGTTGAAATTTATTCTCTTAAGATGACACTTTTGGAAATGCATAAATAACCCACAAACTGGAAAATACATGTAGGTAGATAGATAAATTTAAGTACATGATTCAAGAATATATAAAAAATATTTTACGGTTCAATAATGAGATCCAATAATGAAAAACAGCACACTGTGGATCTACGTGCAGCCATCGGACCAAGTTCTGGCCAATAGATATTAGTAGAGCAATTCTGTGGCAGTCCTGGGAATCTTCTTGAAATGATAGTTAGGACAGATGCCCTTCTTCATCACTCCACCATCCTCTTGTCTAGGATGCACTGTCAGAAATGCCTCCCTGGATTCTGAGGAGGACAGCTATTTCCTAGGAATGGAATCATGGTGAGCTAGAAGTAGTCAGAGCCCCGGGTGCCCTCAGTGAGTAGAACTATTTCACCAGCCCTGGACTGCACATTTCTCAGGTCTTTATGGACAATGGAAAAGAAAAACAAAGTTTCAATTTTGTTTAAGTTTCTATTGATTCTGTGTTTTTCTGTTATCAAACCAAATCTTAAGAAATTTCCAGCTTTTATAACATTTTGCAAATATGAGTGGTAACAATAGAATCTTGTTACTGTGTATTTATTGACTAATGGTGACAATAAAGACATTTCTATGTGTTTTAGTGCATTTATATCACTAATGTCAATGATTTGTTCCTATATTTTGCTCATTTTTTGTCACTTATTTGTCTTCTCATTTATTTTTAGGAGTCCTTTATATTTCAAAATATTAACACTTTGGTTCTCTATTTTGAGTACTTTTGCCCATTTTACATTCGCCTTCTTACCTGTTTATTTTTTGTAGTTTAAAAGTGTTTTCATTTTAATTAGACTAGTACTGTTCTACTTTTTTCTTTAAAGGTTTCAAGCTTTGGTGTTTAGATAGTCTTTGGATGAGAGTTATGGCTGAGTAGAAAATGATAAGAATGGAAAATCTGACCGTAGGACCCAGGTCTTCTTTTATTTGTTTGTTTCTTTTCTAATCAGGCTTCTTATTTGGATATCCTTATACATGATGTTAAGATATTTTAGCTTTTCTGGCAAGGCTGAGGACTCTAAGTACCATAAAAATCTCTCTTTTATATAAAAAAGTCTGTAATCAATATTATACTATGCTTCATTTACTACATTATGTCATGCAGAGAATGCTGTAAATGTGTGGAACTTACTGGCCATATCCTCAAAGCTCTCCCTATGTTTGGTCCAGTAGTGTTTATTAAGTGATGAAAAAACAAATGCTCAAGAGAAATGAACAACATTTTTACAACCTTCCTGAAGTTCCTTCTATTTTAAAAATAAAGACAAGATCTGTGAGTTCTGAAAATATTGATATTTTATAAGAAACCTGAAGGAGCAACTGGGGATTAATGTATGACTGAAATGTAGATTGAGTTGGGGTATTAGAAGACCTAACTAGAAGGCCCTAGGAAGTGCTCATAAGATATCATGTAAGTATTTAAGAGTCTACCTTAAAATTTTAATCCTCATTAAAAGCCAAATGCCCTGTTTTTTTCCCCGTGTTATTGAAATCCCTCTATCAGTGATATTTAATGTTAACATCTTCCAAGTCTATATCCTACTTTTTTCCCTTCTCATCTTTATCCTCATTCTCTCCATTGCTGATCCCATCTAGTTGCCCTGATATGATGATGGTATACCTTTTCCTTTTACCATCCTTGGATTCTCCCTTGACGTCCACACTCACACGCCCAATTGCCTCAATGCCAACTCCTCTTAACTTTTTAGTATTTCAAACAGCCTGACCCAAATGATAGTGATCTGCTTGCCTGAAGCCGCCTCATTATGAGTCACCCTATTATCATCATAAGGACAGTTTCACTATCTATCTAATTATTCAAGACAAATCCTAGGAGTTATTTTTGTCCTCTTTCTGATACAGCCACATAAAATCCACCAAAAATTTTGTCTATTCTAACTCCAAAACAATTTCAAATTTTATCTCTTACATCTCCACTGCTAAAACCGTAGTTCAGCCATCACCATGTCTTGTCTAGATTAATACGATAGCCTCCAAACTCAATTCTCTGTTTGCATACTTGTCTCCCGTAATTTAATCACTACGTAAGACAGTAATAGTTAAAATGCATCAGTCAGAGCATACTCATCCTCTGCTTACAATGCTGAAAGTACTTAGAATAGATTGCTCCTATAATTCTAGGACCAGCAAGAAAGAAACAATTTGGACCCTGCCTATTTCACCTCACACCTACCTGATCTCACTGTCTTCCACTGCTCCTTTGTTTACTTAGCTTCAGTAATCCTAGTTTTCTAGTTGCCCAGTGAACATGCCTGGCTCAATTCGTTTCCTGGGGTTTGTGCATTCTCTATTTGTGGGGTAAGAGGTAGAAAACCACTCCAAGCAGAAGACAGACAACCCTGTTTAAAGCAATTCTATAGACATTCTCTTTCTTAGAACCTTATATTATCTTCTCTATAAAAAGTATCCATATCTGGTATTCTATGATTCATTATATTTGTGTTTATATCAGTTATTTATATATGTATGGAAACTTTTCGATGGTGGGATTTTAGTTTGTCTCTTCTTCTACTGTATTCCTAACATGTTGCCTGGCTTGTAGTAGGGGCTATAGCTCTATTCATTGCTCAGATGACTGAAAATGTAAGTGATTTCTTTCAGGTGGTGTATTTGTTAGCTTGGGCATCCATAACAAAATACCACAGGCTGAGTGGCTTAAGCAAAAGAAATTTATTTCTCACAGTTCTGGAGGCTGGGGCATTCAAAACCAATGTGCCAGTAGATCCAGTTCCTACTGAGGTGTCTCTTCCTGGCTTTCAGATGGTCACATTCTTGCTGTATCCTCACATTATGGAAGAGAGAACTCCAGTGTCTCTTCTTTTCTTATGAGAGCACCAGCCCTATTGGATTAGGGTCCCGCCATTACAAGCTCATTTAACCTTTATCACTTTATGTCCAAATATGGTCATATTGGGGCTTAGGTCTTCAACACATGAACTGTCTGGCTTTATCCTACAAATTTTACACACAGCCTGGTAGTCCATATAAAACCACGACCAGTGCTTCTGTCTTGTCAAAATAATCAGGTACACCAGAGTTCTAGGAAGTTCTATGATGCGGTCTACTTAGTGTTTTAAATATATTTAGAAGAATATCTTCTCATTTGCTTAAGATTTCCCTGTGAATTAGGGCTTAACTTCAGATTATTTTCTAACACAAAATGGCCAATTCTTCATGACAAAAAATTATCTGTTCCTGCTCCTAATGTTTAATCACAATCTCTTGATCCACCTATTTCCTCTATTTCTCATTCCCTGACCAATATGAGCAGAAATTAGCTACAACTCTCCATAGTAACCATACTGTATCAAATTTTCAGGTACTAGGGTAAACTGAGTCTTGAAAAGTAAAGTAAAAAGGGATTAGGAAATAAATTGAAAACACAGTTTCATGTGAAAAGATATAGAAAACTTTAAAAGTCCAATTTAAAATCTTTTAACCAAATAAAACTCATTCCATTTGCTTTTGGAAAGGTTCCTTACCCAGAATCACTTGGTGGTCTTCATGAACTTAAAGAGGTCTCCTAAAAAGTATATGATATGCTGTGCTGTGCCCATGTGCAGGGGTGCATAGAGAACTCTGGGACAGGGTCCATGGTTTTCAGCTGATTTTCAAATGAATGTGACTTTCTGAGATCATGACAACATATTTGAGGTGACATAGATATTACAAAGCAAAATTTCTATCAATCTGATCCCAATTGTTTTGCAAGCAATATTTTATACTATGGATTTTGAGAAATATAAAAGCTTTGTTCCTCAAGAGACATATTCTATAGCAGTCTTTCTTCAATAAGTGTGCAATAGCGAAGACATACTCAGATTTAAAACTGAGACCCATCTGTCTGGTTTCCCTCAACATCAAGCCTGAAAAATTGTAACACCTTTCAAAGTCCTTTTCACTGAAACAAGTAACAGTTCATCTTACTCCTTTCAGGCTGCTATGATAAAATATCTTAGATTCGGTGACAACAAAAATTTATTTCTTACAGTTCTAGGAGTTTGGAAGTCTGAGATCAAGTCACCAACAAATTTGGTGGCTAATAAGAGCTCACTGTTTGAGTCATGGATAGTGCCTTCTCACTGTGTCCTCGCATGACAAAAGGGACAAACAGGCTCCTTGGGGCCTCTAGAAAAGGGTACCAATCACCTCTCAAAGGCCCTATCTCATAATACCATCACGTTGGGGACTAGGTTCCAAAATATGAACTAGTGGCAGAGGGCAGGAACATAAACATTCAGGCCATAGCACGGACATTACCAGTTAATTATCTGGTCACGAGTTTTTCTGAGGAATCCCAAGCTCTTCAACATGTCTGAATGCATTCAATACTCATGCTATTGGAGAGAGTGTTATCATTCTGCTTAAACTAAGAAAGTTAGTTTTGAATCTATAAATCCAATATGTGATAAATCCAATAAACAATAGTATTGTGTGTAAATAAATCTATAATTTTATTTATAAATCTATAAATATAGTCTAACAAAAATTCAATAAATAAAAATAATAAATAAATCATATATATATAAATCTCTATAAATCCAATGAATAAACAATATTACTATTGTCTTTCTAATTCCAGATTCCTCGGGACACTCATTGCAAACATATGCACTGAAGCAAATGCACACTTATGTTAGTAAAAATGATCTTGACCTCCCGTCTTTTAGAGCTATATCTGATTTAGGATTGCACTTTCCCTTTCTCGATAGTTTCCAAAGATACACAGGGTTGAGCACACAAACGGAACTGTGACTATACTGGAAGTTATATTTGTCCCTGAAACTTCATCTATCTGGCATCACTGTGCTTCTTTGCCTACAGCTTTTCAATTTGACAATCTAGCCAGAAGTTAATGAGGGAAAAATTAGACTGAAAGAATTTATTACATAATCTCTTTACTGTTAATTATTCTCTGTTATTTTTGCTTTAACACACACACACACACACACACACAGTCATTACTGGTATATGTGATTAGTTTGAGGTTTTGTGAAAGGAAAGGTACCCACTTTTAATGTTATACAACCTTCTAGTTCAGGGTCCAATTCAGATTCCTGGCTTGTTTTTTACTTTTTTATTTTTTTTTGGCCTGAGAGCTAAAAATTATTTTTTTGTTGTTTTTAAAAATTGAGTCTCTCATTGCCATTTCCCAGACTAACCTCTAACCCAAAAACTTCTGATCTTTTGCCACAACAGATGAGCTTTTCCTATAATAGAATTTCTCTTTTGAGAAAGGCTTTTTTTCCCATCTGCACTTTCTTCTAGGTGAACTAGAAAAATTAGAAAGTATTCACACGTATGTGTTCTCAACATCTGGTATTGAATATAATGGATAAAAGAACTTTCTACCCACCTTAATCTCCTGCTTATCTGTGATATTCTTGTCCTCTTTTCCTTCTTTCAGGTCAGTCCTGATTATAGGTAAAGCCCAACATGCCAATGACAGCAGCTACCCCCAGGCAAATCTTACTTTTCTGACATGCTTCATTAAATAAAAGTACTTTCTGAAAGGAGCATAAAACATTTCATCTGTGAATCTTAAATTATTTTACAAACATTAATCCTATTAGAACTTATGCCAGATGTGTATTATTGAATCACAGATTTACGGAGTCTTAGAGATGAATGGAACTTCAGAAGAAATCTAGTGTAACTTTTTCAAGATAATGAAACTAAGGGTCAGTGAGGTGAAATGATTTACTCAAATAGACCCTCTTAAATTTGGCTAAGAATGACAAAACAAATATGCTAATTCATAGAAAACATTTCTAATTTAACTACAGATTAACTTTGTATGTCACTTTCTATTTTTGAGGATTAAGTTCACATGCATTTGGAGGTAGGGCCAGGGAATTGGGGCTGAAGTATCACAGGGACAAGTTGGTTTATAAAATGATGGTTCAGTGCTTGATGTTATTTACAGTGGCTGGAATTTAAGGATATATTATTTATTTTAAAATAGCTGGAAGACAGGATTTTGAATGTTCTCACTATAAAAAAATAATAAATATTTGAGGCGATGGATATGTCATTACCCTGATTACACAATATATACATGCATTGAAGTATCACATTGTACCCCACAAATATGTATGATTATTTCATGTCAGTTAAACCAAAATAAAATTTAAAATAGTTGATGTATCAGGAAAGTAAACGTAATTAAGTTCACTTTCTTCTTTATGTTGTTTGATGATAAAGATAATTTGCTCAGACATCTCCCTTTAACAATCTGTCTCCCTGTTACCTCATTCTCAAATCGATATCTAAGCATCTTTCCTTTCTTTCTCCTCTTTCTCCCCTCATTAACACACATTAGTCACTGAACATTTAAAACATATATGAAAGAAGAAATAATGCAAAGATATAGAAGAACATACAAATAATTATTAAAAACAATTATTATAAGTGGTTAGGACATAATGGAAAATTTTGCATTTCTTGAGATTAAGAAACAAAAATATTACTGAAAGGATAGTCTTCATTAAGCTTTCAATTAAAAATTAAGTAATACATAGGTCCATCAGTCAAGGCATTGATGATCTACCAGGAAAAATGGTCCTACTAAAATGCAGAGTGCAGTAAGTGCCAGAATCACAGTGGTAGTGGATGGCAAAGGGAGAGGGAGTAAAGTTGGAGATATTTGGAAACATTTGAGAAAGAAATTTGAAGTGGGTCTAGGAGGATAGATGATAATATTGGTGACATTAAACTTCAGCCATCTACCTCTCTTTTTCTCCCAAAGAGGTAAATAAATAGAAAAATACAAGATAAAAATACCATGATGACAGAATCAAATGTCTAATTTAGAGAAATGATGAAAGAGAACATTGGAAATATTACTGAGTGGCACTGTGCAAACTACTGAGAAGGATCATAATGACATCTGCTATCTTGCTGAGGAATTGAGATTTAGGTTGGGAATAAAAAAGTAAATAAAGCGGTGGGGTAAATCACAGATATGATGAACAAACACTAAGTAGAGGGAAGCAATGGATTATCTGCAGGCCACAGTGGAAATCTCTAAAGTCAAGTAAGATCAGATTGAATAGAATATCACAAGAGTTACTGTAAAAATAAATTAAACTATAAAAAACAATAAAATGATTTTTCTTTTCTAAATTATTCCTATATTCTTTTTGTATATCTTTTTTTCCAAAAGACTAAGTAAGCTGGGATGGGAAAGACTACAAAAATGGACAATAGTGGTTGATGGGTTACAATGATACAATAGATTTTGAACTTAAAAACCAAGGGTAGGCCGGGCGTGGTGGCTCAC
>RJWJ010039098.1:0-14626 GCA_004363605.1 Indri indri | reverse complement strand
GAGGGAACTGGGGATGCATAAGATGAAAATACATGGGCCGAGGGGAATTGATGTTCATTTTGACCTCAATTAACTTATAAAACATATAAGAAATTATATGCAAATAAGTACCAGTTATTTTCTGTCAGGATCTTGTGTCATTTTTGCAATCTTGGCATCTACATCATGCTGGGTCACTTGATCTTCGACGTCCCGCGCTGGGCTGTCACCCTCAATCCACTTCGTACCCGCCAATTTACTGACAGCATTTCCAATTGCAGAGTGACTACCTTCATATTTATTCTTTGTTCAGATCCTGACTTCCCTTGTACATTTCCTTATTGCCTAGAATTGGTAATACATTAATAGCACTTCATAAATTAATAGAAATGTTGCCTTTTAACATCACATCAGCAAAATGACTGAGAGGTTGTTGAATTCATAATGTGTATTCTTAGAGATTTTCAGAGAGTCTCTTAGGGTTTCAGTGTACAATCCCCACTAAAGCTAAATGTGATTGGAGTCAAGCCCTCAAAAATCCTTACACAAAAGTTCTCCTTGGTCCTGTTTTAGGGCAAGAGTCTACTTAATTCAGATATTTGGAAATGCCAACTTGGGCAAAGAACTGTGGCAGCACAAGCAACATGCCATTTGTTCATTCAGCAACTGTTCACTGAGTATCTGGTGTGTGCCAGGCTGCTCAAGAACGACAGCTATATGAAGAAGCAGCTACTGGCATTTCTGATAAATATGTTTAAGTGATCTATTGTTAAAACGAGCATACTCATATTAGTCATTGTTTTGCATTGTCAATGTAGTGTGCTTCTGTCACATTGCAAGGTCAAGGTGATCAACACCTTCAGTCCTACGATGTAGGATAATGGAGGCATTTTTGTGTCAGGTTTATCTTAGGAGATGAGAGAGCCTCTGAATGGGGCAGCAGAGATAACCTGGACAAGAGTTGCACCTAGAAGCCTCCCCCTGAGTAAGAATGTTGAACCTTCTTTTGCACAGTAATGGTAAGCCAAGAGGAAACTAAGCCTTGTCGGCAACCCCCAGGTGAAGGCTGAGGGGGCCTCATGTACATCCAAGGAGAATCTACCCACAGAAAGTAAGTCTTCTTAGGTAAGTTAAGTTTGACTCCCCTAGAACTATATTATCATCCAGCTTACATTTATCCATCAACACCACAAAGGTAAAAGATTTTATAAAAAACATTTTAAAAAGTCAAAATATAGATGTTGAAAACATTCTTCAGGCCGGTAATCTTATGTAAAAAGGAAATGAACTTCATCCTCTCTTGGATGTTCTTAGTGAACCCTTACTGACGTGCGATCTTATCTTCTTTTTCCTCTGTTCACGAGTTGGTTTTCCCTTATGTTTATTCTTCTAAAATTTTGCCAGTGAATGATGTCAAATTCGCTGATCTAAGATTTGCAGAATGTCATCTTTGGTAAAACCCCAAACTCTGTTTTGATCTGATCTTCCAGAATCTCATCGACTTTCCAACACTCTTCAACAGTTACTACTCGACCTTCCCATGGAAATTTGTTGCCTTGTTGTTTCATCCTTGCAGTTGACTTTCTTTTTTTTTTAATACCACAAAACAGATCTTGATGTTTTCCTTATAAGGAATATTTTTGACCACAAGTATCACTCTTTAGGGTATGACAGCAGTAACTACTTTGGAAAACCACCAGATAAGGAGGTTTCAATATCTGCCAATAAATCAGCAGAGTCAACAGCTGTGACCTAAAAATGGGACCAAGGAACCAGTAAAATGGACCAGATTTTTTGTGTCAATATGAACTACTGACACATCAGACATTTTCTGGCATTGACCCTCTATATTCTAAAATATGTAAAGTCTTTGGCACACAGAAAAACCTTGTACCTATCCAACAATAAGCCTTGAAGTAGCCTCCTACCTGAAAAGAGAGATCACAGCTATCAGCAAAGACTTTATTCTGCCCTTGAACCTTCATTGGTAGAACGTGTCATTCTCTTGTTGGCTCTAAAGATGAAAGCTTTCCAAGTGTGTAGTTATGGGACTGAATACCACAGGAGAAATGGAAATGATAGACATCATCCCCGGATGAATCAGCAATGACATGAATCACATGCTCCGAGACCTGTTGGAGGAGTTTAGGATCTTGATAGATGAACTACTCAGAGCCTTGGGAAACATAGACAGACGATGAGCCCAATTTCCCCTCCTCAGGCAGAGGGCCACTGGGCTGTTTCAACTTGTACTGACAGTGGGGAAATGTCTCCCCTCTTCATCGCCCCCATCCCAGGGCTTGGGTGAAACTGCAGCACCTTTAGCTGTTACATAACACGGGGGCTGTGTCTGAAGCATGCCAAAGTGGGAACCCCACAACACCCTCTGTTTGGTGTGCCTTTTCCTTTTCTCTCTGCCTGTATGAAATGTGCTCATTTTTAAAGATTCCTCCCATTCCATAGTCTCTTCCATGCATATTCCAATATCCATTGACCATACCCTAGTCTGATCCCCAGAACTAGTTCTCGTGGTACCCCTCACGGTTAATATCTGTTTTATTGTCTCTGGGCCTCGTCTTTTCCAGCCAGTTTGCAGTTTCTAGTGGTAGGGACTATATTTGAATTTCATTTTTGCTTGTTATGTTTTCCTTTCAGCACCTTTCATAGTACAAAGGACTTAGTGAATTTAATACATGATTGATTGTTCTATATGTCACCCTTGGAAATTCCAGTTTCTTGATGATCTGAGACACGCAGTCCCAACTTTCTCCCATGAATGCTTCTAAGCATATGAATCCCAGTTTTTGATTCAGAAAACATGTTCATGGTACCTCATCATAGCAATTTTATCAATATATCAACTATATCTGGGGTTGATTGCTGAACAATTTCCAAGTTGGTCGTAACAGCCAGCAGCTCCTCTTTTGCAGGAGAGGCAAATGCATGGGCCACACCACTCCCTGCTCTGTTAGTCAGCAAACTGTGTTCTCGTCATCATCTATCAAGGTAAATTTCTATCCAGAAAAGCCTGAGGTTACCTTCCTTAAAAGAAGGTGCTCCTGTGTTGGTTTCTATCGATGGTCTATCAGCAGGACATGCATTTTCAGTTGTTCCCAGGACTGTTGGTTTTTTTGCTGATCTGGTTTTACTTGTAATCAAAGGCTCATAAGTGTCAAGGGTAGAGTCAGGGTCTGGGGGCTGGAGCTTTGGATGAGAGACTAAGTGAGGCCCCTACTACCCAACTGAAACTTTGACCTAGTTTGCACTGACTTCTGTACAAGGCAGAGGCTGCTGATGGCTGCACAAGAGAGTGTAGGAATCGGCCAGGAAAGCATTTCTTCTTGGTGCAGGAGTCTCAAATCCACCTGGCTGTGAAGGTAGACAGGTAGATAAAGTTTTATACAATAGGTTTCAATCTTGTACAAACCAGACTCCTTTTGAGAGTGAAAAGAGATGCTAAAAACAATTTTAAAAAATTAATTGACATGCAATAGGAACAAGCTGGGACTATCCAAGAATTTATAAAATTCAATAGCTCTGAATCTCTACATAAAAACTCACAGATGCAGTTGCTCACAAAGTAGTGCATATAAGTTTTGGGGTTTCATGGAGACCTCCTAAAGCCAATGCAAGAATCCAGTCGGACTGGTGAGAGGGACCCTAAGGTTAAAATCCCTGATTTGGGAAATTCTGTAATTTACTTTGTGCCAGAAATCCTGCTACTTTTAAAGATTTGATTCATCCTTTCTGTGACTCAGCATACATTTATGGATCACCTGCTACCTCAAGCACTTTGCTGGATCATGGAAAGACAAGAATCATTCGAGTCCTTTCCCTTGAGGCACCACCTTTCTGGTTTGGGAGGCAAATAATTGCAATGCCTCAATAGGAGTATTGGTTACGTTCTGCCATGGCTTGAGAAAGAACATCCTTCCTAAATTCAATTTCTGTGTTCTCTTTGTAAACCCATCTTATTGCTGGGGCTGGCAAAGAAGGGGGTGACACCTGAATTGGGTTTGGAAAGTTTAGAGGCAGCTTGCCAGTGATAGGAGACTGATTTAAATATCCAACTTGTGTGAGGAGACTAGTCCTTTGCATTTGTCAGATGCAGAAACGATAGTCAATTTCACCAGCTTGAAGACCAGCACCATTGCGTATAGTACCAGGTGTGATGGTGAGTTTCATGTGTGAACTTGGTTAGACTGTAGTGCCAAGTTATGTAATCAAACACTGGTCTAGGTGTTGTGAAGGTAGGTGTAGTTGACACCTGCAATCAGTTGACTTTAACTGAAGGAGATTACCCTTGATAATGTGGGTGGGTCTCATCTAATCATGTGAAGGCCGTAAAGGCAAAACCCAAGTTTTCCTGGATAAGAAGAAATTCTGTTTCAGTACTGGAGCATCAACCTCTGCCTGAGTTTCCAGCTTGGTAAACTGCCCTACAAATTTCAGACTTGCCAGCCCCCACAATAGCATGATCCAATCTCTTAAAACAAATCTATCTGTATCTATATCTATTTTCTATTGGCTCTGTTCTCTGGAGAGTCCTGGCTGCTCTACCAGGGTTGAGGACTGTGTTTGAATCCTGGCTCTGAATCCTGATTCCCAGACTTCCAAGCTGCATGACTTTAGACAAATTATTTGATTTGCCAAAATATCTATCTCTTCACATGTAAAGTGAGATAACAATGGTAATTCCCTCATAGGGTTGCTGAGGGATTAAATGAGTGAATGCATTTATAGCACTTGGCAAATTATCCAGCATAGGTTAAGGGTTTGGAAAAGTTACCTCCTGTTCTACTTTTAGTTGTTTTTTTTTTTTTTGTCTCAACTTAATTGATGTGAGGTGTGGAGGTCATTTAATACATTGTGCATCGTGATAGCCCAAGCTTTTCTGGGGAGGGAGCGAAGCATCATGTTTGTTTTTAGAAGTGCGCTTGACCCAGCATTTCCATCAGCCATATGAACAGCCACGGGATTGTTCCGCAGCTGCTACTTTGCCAGCAAAGTGGGTCACCCCCAAGTGGGCTGAGGAAGTGATTCTGGGAAGCACAGTCTGGACACGGGGACTGGTCACCAGGGAATAGCAGTCGTAGAGATTGTTGCAGTGACTCAGGGGTCAGGATACACGCTGGGGTTCTGTTCGAACCAAAACACTGTGTAACCCAGGAAGCAAGAGGTGGTGCCCCAAACAGCATCAGGCTCAGAATGCATTAAGGTTACTTACCATTGGCTGTTCCTTGGCTAAAATGGATTGCTTTACAGAGGTACCCATCTAATATTATGTACTGTGTTGAGCCATTCAGTATTTTTAGTTGGTAATCTTGCTGCATTTGTTTGTGTACATGCCTGGAGTGTGCAGAAGGGTCTGTATGGCATAAATTAGCTGAATGAAAAAGCCCAGTGTCCAGGCTATAATATCCAGCGCTGTGCCGTTCCAGGCCACTGGAGAGATCTGTGCCCCTGGGGCAAATTGAGGGGCAGGCCCCAGGTGTATGTTTGTACAGAGCACAGTGATTTGGTTGGACTGGAGCCTTCCTCAGAGAGGACATCTAAGGAGTCAGCTCCATGCTGCCCCTGAATATGTGCGGGACTGTATTAGTGGAAGGGGTTGTTGGTTATTTTTGATGGTGGTGATATTTGTCGAAGGTTACTTGAATGTAGATCAGTGAGGCTGTTGTTACCCGGGAAAAGAAATCATGAAACCACAGTTTTCAGTTTGGGGAGGATGATTTTATAGAACAGGGACTAACTTGGTAGAAATGGGAAACACAAACACAAATCACTAGTTCTCTTTCCCAAATATCTTAAAAAGCACAAATGCTCAGTAAATTAAAAAACAAAACAAAAACAAATAATGATGAGTGGGAAATCCTTTTTTTGATCCAGAGAAGGTGGCCAGGTATTTGCTTTCTTTTCTGTCTCCCCACCTCCCTCTAGCTTAGAACCTAGCCTGACCCTGCTCAAGTATCTGACCATGGTGTGAGGGGTCCACTCCGGCCTGTCTGGGGCTGAGGCCACACAGCACCCTGGCCCACGTTGGACAAGCTGGGGATCAATGTTGGGGCAGGTGGTGGTTTCAGGTCTGTGTATCAAACATTTCCAGCTCTCTGCCTTTTGGACACATAATAGGATCACTTCTTGGCTCCCTTGTAGTTGGATAAGGCCATGTGGCCTGTTCTGGCCAATGAGATGGAGTGAAAGTGACGGGGTCTGAAACGGTCTGAGCAAGACCATTGAATTACCTCTGTGAGACCTTCTGGTGTTTGCTTTTCTTCTGGAATAGCCACTGACAATGCTTGAGATTGGGACATCCCCACTGGCCTGACTTCCTAAGTGGTTACAAGAAGAATCTGCCAGATGACCAGAAATGGACAGAATGTAGATCTTTTTTTGAGCCATCCATGGATATTTTGGGGTTATTATGCAGCATAACCCAATCTGTCCCGACTGACATAGCAGCTTGAACATTGAATGATCATAGAATGTCATGTAACCAATATTTCTTGCATTTCTCAGGTGTGTTTGTGTCTCTGAAGGTGAGTCCCACATCCCCCTAAAGTGGTTCGGCAGTCCTTTCGTCTGGAGCTTACTCAGAATATAACAGATACAGACCCCTGGGCAAGAGCAGACCTGTTCATCTCGTTCTAGAAGTGAATATTTGAGCATTTGTTTGGAATTTAGCCAGGGTCCAGAAGTGAGAAGGTAGAGTAATTTTGAAGTTACTAGTTAACAGAACTGGAAGATGACCTTGGAATCAATTGTACAAAACTTTAAATTTACCAAGAAGAAAATCAAAGCTTATAGAACTGAGGAGAGTGATTTCACCAAAGTCATGCAGCTTGCTAGTTGGCTAGCAGTACAGGCAGGACTAGGACTCAGGACCTTTGGTATACTTTTTTACTGTGTAATTAAGCGGCTTTTCATAAAGGTCGAAAAGGAGTCTGCTGGACTTGTTAGCTCTGCCCAGTGATGCAAGCTAGCAATGTGCCATTTTTTGTTAGCTACATAAAAAAGCAAAAGAAAAAGATGAAATTAATGTTAATGCTCTATTTTATTTAAACCAATGTATCGAAATAGTTTTACATTTTAACATGTAATCGGCATAAAAGTTATTAATGAGACATTTCACTTTTTCATGTGAAGTCTTCAGACTCTGATGTGCATTTTACACTTTGAGCATATCTCATTTGGACTAGCCACATTTCAAAGGCTCAACGGCCCCATGTGCCTAGCGACTACCATATGGGACACACAGTTCGAAATTCTTATAGGGCAGGGGATTTCAACTCAGTTCCCCCTGCTAAATACCTGACTTTTTGTCACACCTAATGACGTGTTTCTCAATGTCTTTATCTGGATACCAGACACCATAATACTTGGCCCCAAGTCAAGGGGATGGGAAGGCAATGAATGAGATAATGTCTGAGTTTAGCAGAAGGTTCTAGCTGTCTAATTCAAGGTGCTATTCTGTTTTATGTGTGTGGGGGGGGAAGTCCCATTAGCACCCATGGGAACTATGCATGTCACTGTAATGGACAAACAAACATTCCTCATCAGGCAAGGAGTAATACTAGGTTGCTAACAGGGCTGTGCTCTTCCGTGTGGGTGGGGACTTTCTGCTGAGAACGGACAGAGTTATAAAGTCTCGTGCTACCCCATGGGTGAAGATCGGGTTCTAGGCTGTTGGGCAGGGGAGGTGGGAAAGGTAAATCTGGGGAGTTAAAGACTATTGTTTTCAGAGCTCACCTGTGCCCACTGTCGCCTCTAGCGGCAGGGAACTAAAGGAAGGACAGGCACAGTGCTACTCTTTCAGGGTTCAAATGGCTAGTTCAGGTTTACTTTTTTGGCTGAGTTTGGACAAGTTTCTATTAACCAAGCTGTGGGTGTAATTTCCAGGGATAGCAAAATTCGCTCGTTTCTGTCCTTCATGAACTCTCTCCAAATTGCAGAAAATACTGGGAAATGCGGGACTCATGCCTGTTGCCTTATTGCTTTAATCCTCTAGTGTCCAAATACTTTCAAACCCTTTAAAGTAGTTCTCTGAGGCTGGGCGCAGTGGCGTGCCCCTGTGATCCCAGCTACTCTAGAATCTGTGGCCAGAGGACCGCTTGGGCCCAGGAGTTCGAGGCCGCAGTGCACTATCATTGTGCCTGTGAATAGCCACTGCACTCTAGTCTGGGTGACATACTGAGTCCCTGTCTAAAAGAATTAAATTAAATTAAACTAAATTAAAAAAAAATAAAGTAGTGCTCCAAGCCATGGGTAGGCGTGGCTTGCCTTTTCAAGCCACACTATACCTTTACATAAATGAACTGAGCCACACCTCACCACCCAACAGCCCCCAATCACTTTTCAAAGTTATGACACACACACATTCTTTTTAGCTTTAAAGCACAAGTAAGAATTGTCTGTGGCAAGCTGGGGAAGAAATATTTAGGGAGATATGTAGGGAACCATGTGTATGGTTCTGGCTCCTAGTAGCTACTTTTAATTTAATACCTACTTTGTGCCAGACACTTTGTATGTGCTACTTCTCCTCCATACAACTGCCCTTAAAGGCGGATATTATTATCCCTGTTTCACAGATGAAGAAACTGAGCTCCAGAGAACTTAGATAACTTGTTCAAGGAGGCAAGAAAAAAATCTGAAACTTGAAAATAATAAAAAGAAAGAATGACTGCCTATATATCTTTTTAGTATTGTTGGAAGCACTAACAGAACCCCCCTAACCCCAAGAATTATTTAAATCTCTAGGGAGAGTATCTTTGATTGACTACCTTTTGTGATTAGGACCTAGACTCTGTGAAATTAGAGTCTAATTTTTTAATTTGTAGATGGATAAATTAGAAATTATTTTTGTCCCATAGAAATGCAAATTATTTCCTTCTATTATAAAAGATAGTCCTAAAGACTATAATTTTATTGTCCAGTAAATGAAACATTACCCAGAAATTACCCAGTTTTATATCTAATTTAACAAGTTCATTTCTTTCCTGATAGGGTAAATAAATGTCCATTTTCAAATGCTCTTAGCACCACATTTACCATCTTATTGGGTCCCTCATTAATTAGTTAAATGAATCTTTGACATGTGCTTGCTATATGTTTATATGAGAATTAATGTAAAGAACTATGAAGGGCCAAGGTTTTACCCTAACTATAAGCTGACAATTAGCCTGGATGTTGGCAGAAGACGTGAGACTCTTGGGTCAGAGACAAAGGACTTTATGATGAAAGACACAGCAAGCAGCATGAGCATCAGAATATTTGTGCCAGTTCCCCTGCCTCCCTGAAGTCCCACAGAGGTGATACAGATAGACCCAAGTGAATGCCTCCACATTCAGTGGGTCACATTATACTAAATATAGGGAACCTGAATCTTTTATAATGCTTAGTAAACCTGACTCCCCTTTTCTTCAGACTGAGACACTGCCTCTGTCTTCTAAGGCTGTTAGTTATGTAAGCATCCTTGCAAGAACAGTTTGGAACAAAGTGCCTTGCTTATAAGATACCCATGGAGAACTATCTCCCAACAGTGAAACTTTTAAATTAAAAAAAAAAATTATACCTTGACTAAGATTTCATGGCCAGAAAGTGTCCAAGCCCAAATTCTTCCTGGCTGCAAAGCCTGCGCTATTTCTACTATACTAAGAAAACCTAAAGCCTACTGCGTGTGACCAAGGAAAGAATTCCCCACTACTATTCGTTAGCTTTTTGTATCTGTTCCATCCTAGAGTGGAAGTGGCCTTGGTTTGGAAAACATGCATCAAAGCACAGAAGAGATGGTAATTAATGAGTCTTATTACCAAAGTCCTACATGTTCTGAGATACTTAAAACACTTACTGTGATAAAATTTTAATAGAAACCTGAAAGCCCCAGAAACTTCAGGCAATTAAGACACTGGTCTGTGAGTAATTTAAGAGTAGGGACCACATTTTACCCGTCTGTTTGTCCTTGGAACCTAGCACAGTATCTGGTACCTAGTAGGTGCTCACCAAAATTTTTGTCGAATTAGTGAATAAATGAATTACAGGTGGAAGAAATACTCCTAGTTACCCCTTCCCTGTCCAATTTCTTGTTGGTCCTTTCCTCTTCTAGCAAACAAAGCAGATATCTGTTGAACTCATTTATGCCCTTTGCTTTAGCTGCTTGTTCCGATAACTTATTCCATATGTCTATTTCCTTTAGTGTGAAAAGATTTGGCTCAAGTTTTCTTTTTTATTTATAGTTTCCTGAGTTTTCAGTCCTGTCTCTGCTTGCTTGTTTTCGTCCCCATACGCACCCACCGGGAGGGTGACGGAGCAGGCGATGATGGCTGCAACCTCGATTCAGAGGTTCTCGAAAGGGTTGCTGTTGTTTGTGGACAGGCGTGCCAGCCAGGCCAACTGCTCAGCCTGCAGCCCGGGCCTTCCCTCCCGAGCCACTCTGCCGCTGTCCGGCCGACCACATGCCCTCTCCCTCCTCAGGTGAGTGCAGCCCATATGGTGGCGGAGAGAAATGGGAACAGACCCACTGAGCTCCCACAAGGAGCCTGGAGGGAGCTGACACGAGGCTGAGCTGGGAAGGGCACAGCGAGTCAGTCCGCTAAACCCAAGGAGCAGCAGAGACTGGAGGTCTAAGCTTAATTAACGGGGGGTGAGGAAGCCGTGTCCAGGTTCGCCCTGAACTTTTAGAAGCAAATTATGAATTACTGCCTGAAGAGTTGGGCTTTAGAGGGTGAAGTCCATTTTCATGTCCATTTCTGAACCTGAACAAATGGAGAACGAGAGACATTTTCTGATCTGACATGGGAGCGCCCAAGGTCAAGCCACCAGTGTCCTCCCTCTGGGTGGTGGAAGGCAGGCAAATGCTCTGTGGCTTCAGGGATGCGTAGCACACCCAGGAGCCGTACAGCTGCCCTTCCCCAGTACCCCCGGGGCCACCTGTAAGGCACCACAGTCTAGGTTTGTATTGTTCTCTCTCTCTCTCTCTTTTTTCCCATTCAGCTCCAAGCAAGAGAAGAAAGTGGCCCTTCTCTTGCTAGTGCAGGGGTGGTAATGACTCGCTTATGCCGGGAGGGTAGTGAGTCTCACTACCTTGACAGCTACATTTTCTTTAGGCTTCTTGAAGGATAGAGGGCAAGGAACAGGTTTTTGGCAGGTTCGGTTCCATTCAGGCTCTGCGGCACTGGAACAGGCTGCCTGTAAAATCCTGAGTTGTCCAAGCTGCAGAAGGGTTTCTGCTTGTTCTGGGAGACTGGAATAGATTATTTCTACAGTCTTTTCTAAAAGTGAGGCTAAGGTTTTTCCACATTGAGCTCTCTTACAGGAGGGCAGTATGGCGTGTTGATAAAAAGCAGAGGCTGAAGCCAGGCAATCTGGATTTGAACTCTGCTACTTACAACCTGTGCTGCATAACTTCAGGCTAAACTGTGTCTCAGTGTTCCCATCTGTAAAATAGGCATAACGATAGCAGTATCTATTTCGTGAGAGAGATGTGGTCTCATCTTATGGGGTTAGTGCAAGAAATAAGTGAGTTAAACATTTAGCGTGTAGAACAATACCTGGCCCAGGGTTTGAGATTGATAAATGGTCACTATTAGTATTTAATGTTTAAAACCAAAAAGAAAACATAAAGGTTCTGAGTCCCACTCCTCCTCATGGTAAGTGATGGGGCTCTTTCTGCCTTTTCTCCCAATACATCTGCGGACTGACGGGACCTGGGTGGGCTGCGGAGGAGGAAGCAAAGATGCCGCGTGGCAGCAGGAAGGTGGGAAGAATCGGCTCTGCCCTCCCACACGGTGCAGGTCACAGCTGTAGTCATGGGTCTTGTCTGCAGCAGCAAAGGAGAAAGAAGCAGTGAGACGGCAAATAGACAAGGTCACCATCAGTCACCATCGTCACTGTCACCATTGTCTTATGGTCCTTTTCCTAGTAGCTCCAGGACAACTAGTGATGAAACAATAAACACCAAGATGTTTAACGAAATAGTTTCTGAGCTCATGGAGGCTGGTTCCAACCTTTCCTGGATGCAGCAACTGTTACAGATCAGCCCGAATACTTCCTGCACACAGTAGGCGCTCCAGAGGTGCCGAACCCCCGTGATACCGCTTCCTTCTCCACTTCCCTGTCAGTTTCCTTTCACCTATTCTGGGGCTGCTACTCCAAAATCTCTCCAATTCCATTAAGTCTAGTACCCTCGCTCCACCTGGACCTCACTCTTAACAGGTGACGTCACCTCCTTGTTTACAGAGGACATACAGACCGTTAGGATAACCACTCAATGTCCTACTTCCAAATTTAGCTTACCCATCACTCACCCATCTCTCTCTCTTGTCTGAGAAAATAACAGATCTCCTCCTCTCTGAGGCCAAACCCTCTGCTACCTGGCACCACATCTGAGTCCCTTCTGTTTTATCTGCTACCTTCACCCCCTCCTATGCGCACAGTGATAGCCTCTTTCCTGAATTTTCTATCACTTTCTCTCCTAAAGCTTCCTCCTTGGAGCCAACAAATGTGTTCATGTCTCTCCAAACCTAAAATGATCTTCAGCCCCGCTACTGTCCTATCTCAAGGTATACTCTGTCTCCTTTCTGAGTTGCCTTTCTCTTCTTACTGTGTGGATGGTTTTGTTCATTTGCATAGCTTTGATCAACATTTACGTCTCCACCTGTGACTTCTCCTGAGACTCTGCAGGGTCCTCCAACATAATGTATCCCAAATCAAGCTCACCGAGTTTCTCCCTGAACCAGCTGGTCCTCCTCCTGCGCCCTCTTCCATTTTGAATAATGCTGTCACCACCTGTACAGTCTCTCTGACTAACCCTCAGTGTCATGCTTACTCATGCCCCTCCTTCAGCCTCCACATGTAATTAGTCACAGAAAGATTTTACTGGAAGATAATTCACAGCACACTCTCGCTGAGTCCTCTTAGACACATTTCTCAAATCTGACTTCCTACCCTCCCTCCCACTGCAGTCTCCGTTCAGCAGCTCACCTTTCCCCTGAGCTACTGCACCCGTCCAGCTGGTCTTGCCCTTTCACCCACCTCTTCCCTTGCTATGGGCTGAATGTTTGTGTCCCCCCAAAATTCATAGGTTGAAATCCTAACCCTCGGGGTGATGGAATTAGGAGGTGGGGCCTTTGGCAGGTAATTAAGTCACAAAGGAAAGAGCCCTCACCAATGTGCCCTTATAAAAAGAGGCCCCAGAAAGCCACCTTGTTCCTTCCACCATGTGAGGCTATAATAAGAAGTCATCATCCATGAACCAGGAAGTATGTCCTCACCAGACACCAAATCTACTGGTGACTTGATTTTGGACTTCCCAGCTCCCAGAACTGTAAGAAATAAATTCCTATTGTTTATAAGCTATTCAGTTTATAGTACAGTTGACCCTTAAACAACATGGGTTTCTACCAGGTGAGGTGGCTCATGCCTGTAATTTTAGCACTCTGGGAGGCCTAGGTGGGAGGATTGCTTGAGGTCAGGAGTTTGAAACCAGCTTGAGCAAGAGCAAGACCCCATCTCTACTAAAAATATAAAAATTAGCCGGGCATGGCGGTGCGTGTCTATAGTCCCAGCTACTTGGAAGACTGAGGTAGGAGGATGGCTAGAGCCCAGGATTTTGAGGTTGCTGTGAGCTAGGCTGATGCCATGGAACTCTAGCCTGGGCAACAGAGTGAGACTCTGTCTCCAAAAAACAAAACAAAAACAAAAAAAGCCCCACAACATGGGTTCGAACTGCATGAGTCCACTTATGCGCAGATTGTTTTTCTAATAAATATATTGAAAGCTCTTTTGAAGATTTGTGACAATTTGAGAAAACTGCATAGCCTAGAATATAAAAGAAATTTAGGTATGTCATGAATGTGTAAAATATATGTAGATACTAGTCTATGTGTTATTTGACTGTTTTTGTTATCAGTAAAACTTACAGTCAACAGTAGGCTATTAGTAGCTAAGGTTTTGAGGAGTCAAAAAGAAATATGTGGATTTTTCACTGTATGTGGGGGGTTGGCACCCCTAAGCCCCAAGTTGTTCATGGGTCAACTGTATTTTGCTATAGCAGCCCAGACAGACTAAGACAAGTCCATTCTCCAATCTGTTGCCCACATTATTTATTTAACATTGAAATCCTTAAAATCTCCATGGGTTCTTTGATGACCTGCAAAGTCAAGTCCAAACTCGTTAAATCGGTGATACGGCACATAAAGTTGTTATGTTTCCCCCACAGACTCAGCCCGCCAGCCCTTGGCAGCTTTGTTGGTGGGCGTTCGGATACAGGTACCCCACACTCCAGGCGCATTGTGCCTCCGGCCCTTCCCCACACTGTCAGCCCTCACCATTCCAATCTTTCCGTCTCTGCCCAAGTCTCTTTTCTCTTAACTCTCTTCCTGACAGATTCATTTTATTTTATTTTTATAAAAATGGTCATTTATTTGAAATGACATATTATTCTGCATTATTTACTTTTGTGGTACATAAATGCTGTCATTTAAACAAAGCAATAACACTAGTTAAGACTGACAATTAATAGTCATTTGGCTAGAATAGTAAAACAAATAATATGTGTGAAAAAAATATAACAGTTAAACATTTTTTCTGTCCTCCAACACAGCATTTTATTTTAGCCCTTTTAAAACTCTTTATTGGATATTGATTTTTT
>RJWJ010039097.1:0-14640 GCA_004363605.1 Indri indri | reverse complement strand
TATAAAATTATTCCTTTAACAATATACAAGATATGCCAAGACTATAAAAAAATAAAAACGTATGTCTGTAGACACAACTGTTACCCTGTAAGGAAATATTTCATTAATTACTGTTTCACTATACATTCTGATGTACATGTGACTTTGAAGTAATACAATGCATAGTGAAAGTTGCATGAGATGATTAATTTAATATTTTCACCACAAGGAGAAAAGCTTACATTTGTAAAAGCATATTAATACTTATCAGATAGTCCTAAAGATAATGTTCTTATTGTGATAATCCCTTCTCCAAATGAGTTGGAAGAGTCCTAAAACCTGGGCTGTTATCCTAAGAAACATGTTTAAAATATTTATCTTTATCCAGACTCTGAAGTTTCTTTGGAGTAAAATCAGACATTTGATATGTACCTTTGTCTTGTTTCAAACCTTCTGGGGTCAGATGTCCCTACTCATAATGCTTAATTCACTTGGGATAATGTGCCACCAAAGCGTTCATCGTGATGTACTGTTTAACTCAAATGAGCCAGAAGATTTAAAGTCTTATCATTTCCTATACATTTATGGAAATTTTTTTCAGTTTTAAAGAAAAGAATCTAACTCAGCCATATGAATACATTTAATATTCCCCTAGATTCATATTTAATCTTGTATACATTAAAATTATTTCATCTTCCTAAAATAAATTCCCAGCTCTTCTTCACCTAAGCAAATCTTCTCCACCTGTAGAAACCCAACTCAGAGCCACTTTCCTTTGGGAACTCTCACCTAACTACTTTCTTTTATTTAAAATACAGCATGGATCCTCTATACTCATATTTCACTAGTTTATGTACATTTCAGATGTATTAGTCTTATTTTCCCCACTAGATCTTCAACTCATCAAGGAGGATAGGGAAAGAAACAATATTAACTGACCTGCTGTGAGCAATGGAAAGTTATACACTTTATATATACTAACCCAAGCATTGAAGATCGAAGTTTTACACATCTTGTACGACTTCTAAAATTCAGGGCACAATTAGTGTTTGACAAACTCTTGCTCATTTGAAATAGCAGTGTTTAAAGTCATTTTCTTCCATAGATGTTATTATTGCTAGTTAAGTCTGTTAACCATCGGTAAAGTTCTTTCCCTCTAAGTTTAGCCAATTTTCTCATTCGTGAAAATTTTAGTCTCATTTATATAAATGCTAACAATTCAGAGGAAATCTAATGAGGTACCACAATGACTTCAATTTAATGTGTTTTATAAACTCTTTTGCTCTCCCCTCTATTATTTCTAGGGACTTAACGTGGAAGGAAAAGATTATAGCGCATTCTTAGTCTAATTATTAAATTACAGACTCTGGACTAAAAATGCTGGGTTCAAATCTTGGCTCTACCAACTTGAGCAAGTTATTTAAACTTTCTAAAGTCCAGTTCCTTTAGCCATAAAGTGGGGATAACAGCATGTATCTGAAAGCTATCCGTGAGGATTAAATTATGTTTATAAAATGCCTGTCCCTTAACCATTCAGTAAATATCAGCCATTACTTTGTTATTACTTCATTTCTAACTTTCCCTTCCCCATTTCCCCATTTTCTAAGGACTTAAGAGAAATAAAATCACAGCCTATCCAATGTAATGTAATGGGAACAATGTATCTCAGACTCTCTTTTTACTGTCATTAACCCAAAGTAAAAACTACAGTGGAGTGTAGTTTACCAGTCCCAAGTCCAGACTTGGATATACCAACTTTTTCAAAAATTCACCTTGTCCCCCTTCTTCTGGTTAACCCTTTTCTCAAACTTTGCTCACCGTGGTTTGATTCGGTAACGGAGACATATCACTTCTTACATGAATGGTCTCAGCCATTCCCCTTCCCTGGTTGCTGAAGATGATTCTGCCATTGCTCTTCCAGTTTCTTCCCATCCCTACCATCTGATGAAAATCCTTCTTTGCCAGATTGCTTCCTTTGAAACTCTGTGGTGCAAATACAGAAGAAAAGTGGTGGGAAGGGGATAAAAACAACAACAATAGTGTTCAGGCTGGGTCAGGCAAAAGAGCTCCAGGAAGTCTGGAAGTGAGAAGCATGGAGACAAATGCGTTGTGTAAAACAAGAGCAGAAAGTGATTTAAGAGTCTGTGGGTCTGTGTTCTCTCTCTTTGTGGTATTTTAGAAATAGAAATAAAGACACAATTTTAATAAAGTAAAAGTTATTTTGAAATAACGTTTTAGTTTCTGACCATTTCTTTAACTAGGTTACATTCCAAGACTGGACCACATGGTTCATGGATTTATAACTATTACCCAAGTAAAGCACATGACTAAAATTTATTATAAAGTATGGAAAGGAAATTTGGGGACATAAACAGTTGTGATAGTGTAATAGGTTACTCAAATTAGCTGAATAGCTTTAAGCCTTGGGCTCTATCAAGCAACAATCAATGAACCCATTCAATCAGCCTTAAACAGCTCTAATTCAATGAGTCACATTACCAGTTTGCATTTTTTATTATTTTCTAAAACTTCAAAAATTCTTGAAGATTATTCTTCCTTACTTTCTTTATGTTGTACCTCTGCTTCTCTGTCTTCCTCAGCACTATCCACTTCTTTGTCAAAACTAACATGAATACGATCTTTAAATTCATAGGCACTTTTGGGAAGGTAATACTTTTCCACAAAATTATTATTAGCCTTTTGAGTCTTGAGAATGAATGGTCCCTAAGAAACAAACACTGAGTATGGGTAAAGTAAGAGAATTCTAGACTGGCCTTCCTCTACTTTCCCTTCTAGTGCTTTCTCCAAAAATCATTGAATTATCTTCCTGAAAGTAAATTGGATTGCTATGCTTGTGCTTTAAAACTTCTGTTGGCTTTTTAATACCTGTGGAATAAAATCCCATTTCAGCAGATGGCCCTTCCCAACTGAGCCCTGACAGGGCCCAGAACGTGCTGCCCCCAAAATATGGTATCTCAGCATAGTGAGTATTTCGACCTGAAGGAATTCGAGAAAACTGCAGAAGCAGGAAGGTCTCTCTGACTTTCTTGTGGCCTTCTCCCCTAAAGAAAGCCATAAAATCTAGAAAGAATTCTCTGACTGTCCTCTAAAGCAAATCATAAGACCCTCATGTGAGAAGTGCTCTCCCTAGACCCTGAGGAAAGGAACGTCCTTATCTCTGAAGACACGGGACCCAGACAAGAATCTGAACAGACAGCTGTGCTAAGTTCTCCCCAGTTTATTACCATTACATCATACCCCCTCTATTCAATCATACTTCTCCACAGCTATCCACTTCTTTGTAAAACAGCATGAAAACATACAACTTTAACTGTTTCTTCACTGGGTCTTCACTTCCTTATAGAGGCTCCCATATCATGTAAAACTTACATTAAATAAATTTATATGCTTTTATCCAGTTAATCTGTCTCTGTAAGTTTTATTTTCAGACTCAGGGAGGGTTCCCTAAGAAAGCCGAGGAAAACCTTCCTCCTCAACAGCCCAACCTGTTTCTTCAGCCACTCCTTTCCAGCACTCTTGGGCCACACAAAGCTCTTCCTACTGCTTGAAGACACTTTACCCATTGCCCTCACAACCGAGTAGTTATTCCTCCTCTGTGGCCTTTAAATTTCTGTTCCTATACAAGAGATACTCTTATATATAGTGTTTCTTATTTCTAAAATATTCTTCCCTGTGAAAAACTTAAATCACTAACTAAACATTTCTTAACCCAGTTCCAAGGATTCTCTTGGTTATGGCTTTTTTCCAACTTCCCTAGGAAGTATTAGTGTATTAGTGATATGTACAGGGTGTGAGTGTGTGTGTGTGTGTGTGTGTGTGTGTGTGTGTGTGTATTATATATATGTATATATATAAGTATTTATGTATATAAGTATTTATGTATAAAAGTGTGTATATTAATATATTTAGGTTATTAAGTATGAAATGTCCAATTTCATTAAATACTAAGTTTGACAGTTGATATCTCTGACATTTCACTCTGACACTTCGTTTTATTTTTATTGTAAAGATACATCCTCATGCTTTCAAATGCATGGTTTGGCTTGTGATTATCTTTCGAATTTTTTTTAAAACAATTTTTATGAAACCATGGATAAGTAAAAACTTCATGTTACTTTCAAACATGAGTTCCATTGTGGAACAAATGCTGCATGAACAGCTTGAAACATCAACAAAGTGTTTGGGAAGGATGTGACTAATGAATGCACAGTACACCGATGGTTGGAAAATTTTGAAGATTTTAATCTTGGAAATGAGCCATGCGGGTGACCTGAGACCTGGGTGGATAATGATGAGCTGAAAGCTGTAGTGGAAGCAAATCCATCTCAACCTATGTGTGAATGAGCAACGAGGTTTGACATTACTATTCTAACAATATTGGACTATTTGAAACAAATTGGCAAGGTAAAGAAGCTGAATAGATGGGTACCACATGAATTCAATGAGCGTCAGAAGAGAAATCATCTTAAGTTTGCCTTTCTTTGCTGTCATGACATAAAGGCAAACCATTTCTATACCATATTGTTACGTGTGATGAAAAGTAGATTATTTTTGACAGTCGCAAGCATTTGGCACAATGGTTGGATAAAGATGAAGTGCCGAAACACCCAGTCCAAAACAGAGTATTCATCCAAAAAAGCTGATGGTGTCTGGTCCAGTGCTGGTTTTATCCATCCTCTACAGCTTCATGAAACCTGGTCAGTTGATTACAGCAGATGTCTACTGCAAGCAATCCAACAAAATGATGAGGATGCTTGCAATTTTAAGTGGCCGAGATTGGTCACTAAAGACAGACTAATCTTCTTGCAAGATAATGCTCAACCACATGTTGCACAAACATCACTGCTCAAACTACAGAAGCTGGACTTGAAAAATCTCTGTCATCCACCATATTCACCAGACCTTGCACCAACTGGCTACCATTTCTTCCAGGCTTTGGACCATTTCTTGCAAGGAAAAATTTTCAGTTCTCAACAAGCTGTGGAAAACGCCTTTTGTGATTTTTGTCACCACTCTCTCTGCAGGCTTCTTTGCTGCTGGTATAAACAAGCTACCGTTAAGATGGCAAAACTAAGATGGCTACCGTTAAGATGTCGATAGTTTAGGTGCATCTTTTGATTAATTGTACTGCTTCTTGTTTGAGATATAATAAACTACACTTTTGATTCGAAATTGGACATTTGATATTTACTGACCTTTACATATACTTTTTTATTACCTCCTTTAACCATGACAGAAACTGAAAATTCTTATTAGCCTCATTTTACAAATAATAAATTGAAAGCCACACAGAACTTAAAACATTTGCTTAAGAGCAGAACTGGCAAATTTGCCAGCATTGCCCTCATAGCCAAGCAGTTGCTCCTCCTCTGTGCTCCTATAAATTGCTATTCATCCCTCTACTGCAGTCCTTAGCAGGGAGTAACAAAAATATTTGTCTGTATGCATGTCCTCATCTCCTCTGTAGTTCTGGCTGGATTCCTTTCTAAGGTTAAGATCCCTATATCCCCAGAACTAGGTATGGTTCTTGATAGTCAAATATTTCCTAAATAAATGAACAATCAATCAATGAAATATTTACTAATTTAAGAAGGAAAGAACCTGAGCTAACATTGAATGAGCACTTATACTATTTACCAGACATTGCGCTGGATTCTGCAAAGCTCACTTAGAATTTTTAATGAGTTTTACAAAAACTCCCAGAGATTACATAAAATATAACACAAATGTATAAGACTTTAACCAAGTAGAGTAAATCTAAACATTCAGGAATTAGAAGCTTGCTGAAGACTTATTACATAAATTGTTGAAGATGCATTTCTTATGTATTAATAAAGAAAAACAAATCACTGGAGACCAACCTAGAATCACAGTCAATTTGTTCTTTATACAAATGTGAACCCAGCAGTCTCTAAATTTCTTTATTCATGTACTCGGAGGGAAACAGTCTTCCTGTTCTGCTGTGTGCTCTGTTTTATTTTAGGCTCTTTTGGTTGCAAGTAGCAGACCAGCTTAACTCAGCTTTAGCGAAAAGGAGATTTCATTATAAGAAATCAGGTGGGCTTCACAAACCTGATGTCTCTAAAGGAATTGGAATCAGTAACAGAAGCTGTTAGGAACTCAGGCAGTGCCTCTCCCCTCCCCGCCACCCCCATAGTCTCTTGTCTCTCTGATTCCCTTTCCTTGTTTCTGTCATTTTTCTTTGTCATTTCTCTCTTTCCAGATAATAGACAATAGGTGGCTATCCAGCCTCCACAGATATTTTAGGTGTTGCTTATCTCCAGCCATTTTTAGAGATTAGGTAGATGACTCTGAGTATCAGTTCCTTGGAGAGAAAATTTGATCCACTCAGAGTGGTCAGGTTTCCATCTTGGGCCAATCAATAGCAGTGAAAGTGGCAAAGGTCTAGCAAAAAAAAAAAAAAAAAAAATCAAAGAGTAGATACAGACATCTAGGGGTGAATTTCTCAGAGAAAGGGGGTCAGTGTCAATTGAGCAGATACTTCAATAATTTTGTATTCCATTCCATACATGTTCTTATCCAAATTTTTTTTAATGTAGAAAACGGAGTGTCTATATGTTAACATTTTATCAGATTTTAAAATGTACAATATTGAGAGCAGTCAATGTCCCAATGAGCTTGTAGTAGATCCAATTCAAAAATTTAGACCACTGTTTTTCAGCCACTATAAAATCATTAAGGATGATTGAATCCACACCTTATCTGATCATTATGTAATTTTCTCCTCTTTCCCAAAGAAATTGACATTTTCAGTTCAATGTAACTAGAACTAAAGAAAATCTACAGAGGAAATGTCTTTTCTTATTACATTATAATCATGTTTGTGTTATAACAGGGTGGCTAAATGAAAGGGACATACTCAAATCACTACAGGACCAAATTAGCAAATTGAATAGTTTTGGTGTGTTCACAGAATAACTGATTAAACTGTGTAACCTCAAGAGAGGCAAGCTCCAATACACAGAAATGTCACACAGGAAGAGCCTCTGATCTAAGGACATAATTGCACAGGGATGAAGGGATAGAGCAGAAAATGTTCGCCCAAATTCTTTCTTAATTTTGCCTAGTTCAAAATAATCCTCCAGCCTTTAATGGCAGAAGTAACCATTGCATTGAACCTCATTGTTTTTAATATAAATAAATTTGTAAAAATGCAATTACCCTCAAAGATTACAGTCTCCAGTTCTCTTAAGATAAACAACCCCTCAAAAGTAGCTCACCAAAAACTTCCATTACTGGGCAATAAGTTGAGTGTACATATCCATCTTCTCTTCGTCCCATACTGCCGTTGAAATGACAGTAAGAATGTCCGGAAAGGAATAAATGGTAACAGCTTTGTAAAAGAAGGTAATAGAGGCCAAGGGGGAAGGGACATAAGAAGAAAAAGAAAGCAGATGGGATGACATGGAAGTGCACCCCCGGGGTGGAAGATGCCACACACTCAATAGATTATTCAGTGAAGAATGCTGCAATTCAGGGAGGACCCTTCCTCCTGGTAAAGATCTAGAGAAACTCCAAGCTCAGAATCAGCAAATTAGAGCGCAGTAATGAGCTAGGAACTGTGTCAGTCAGGGTCTAACCAGGAAAATAAAAGTCTTTCTAGGTATTCCAAATGGAGGCAAATCACTGCAGGAGACATGTTATCCTGATGATGGGAAGAACTGGGAATGGCCAAAAGTTTAAGATGGTGATGTAACCCAGAAATTAGCAATAGCAGTAAGGTTCTCCCACTCTCGTGACTAGAGGGACCAAAGGACAAGGTAGGGTTACCAGATCCCAAAGCTATAGCAGTCCAGCAGAAATTAAAATGGTGGTAGTTCTCCCCAATAGAAGCTGAGACCACAGAGGAATAGGCTGGCAGGAGAAGCATGGAGGAGACATTGCTGCTTCCCAAAATGCTGCCTAAAATGCTGCCCCTGCCTGGGACACAGAGACAGGGAGAAATAGCGTCCCTTTTCTTCCCACCCTCTAGTCTTCTACCTGTGCCTCACATTGGCTAGACCACTGGTGAGGAAAGGTGAGAAATAAGTTTCCTGCCATGTGGACCAGAGCGTGAGGAAGTTGAAAAATACATGTGAGATCATCCAGACGTAAGACAATCAAGAGGCAGTTCTCAGGGACATGCTTTAGAAGGACACTAATTCTTTGACAGGAAAGAACTACCCCACTCATTCTTGTTCTCCTTATTTTTATTCTCATTCTCATTATTGGTTTTTTTTCTGGGAGAGTAAAGAAGAAGGGCCGCCCATCTACCCATCTCCTACACACCGTAGTGCATCTGCTGCTCTTCATATACACAATTTTCTGACAATGAAAACCTATCCTTCTTACTTATATTCATTAACTGGGGCTTTTATTCACAATTTTAAATGGAGAACCAAAGAGCGCCACTCATTTGAGGAAAACCAAAGGCTCAAAAAAGAACTAAAATAAACAAACAGAACAAATGATCCCAGAGAAAACTAAGAATCCACTGACAAGAATTATAATTAACCCTTTCAGAGAGATTCAGGAGTATGTTGTCCACAAAACAACACACACACCAACAAGAGACTACTATGAAAATGGAGCAATTAGAAAATGAGAGTTCTTGTAACTGGCAAATTTTTAAAAACTCATTAAAATGCTTGATACATGTCAAGAAAATCTTAATCTAGAACATAGAGCCAAAGCCCCCAAGATTATATATATATAAAATATACTAATATATATACATATATGTATATATAAAATGAAAGAAAAAATTAGGAGACACAGAAACTCAAATCAGGAGTTCCAATATCTCTATCTAAGAGAAATTCCTGAAAAAGAGAACAGAAAAAATGAAGAGGAGGCAGGAAATAAAGCAGAAGAAACGAAAGAGGCAGAGGAGAAGGAAAAGGAACAAACTCTCAAAGCTAAAGAAATGTCTAAGTGCCAACTGGGATGTGGGATGAAAGAGCCATATCTAGGCATTCAGAAGAATGAGACAAATCCTTCGGAGATCTCAGTCTGAGGGCAAATAGAAATGTGAGACATAAAATAAAGACATTTTCAAACACCCAATGAGTTATCTGCACTTACCTTTGCTAAAAAAGACAAAGTAATCGTGGTTTCTTTGCAAAACAATGAAAACGAAATTGAAGAAAAGCCATGAAATCTAAGAAATAGTGCACCTAACCCCAAAATACAATGAAAAGAAATCCCTTCAAGATAGGATCTGTGGCATGGGAGAAGAAAAATAAGATGATCAAAACTGGAACATCAGTATAGAGGGCTCTAACTATGATGTTTTCAAGAACAAATGGATTAACTTCGACATATCCTGTAGTTAAAAAGGCAGGATTATCATGGTACTGAAATAAAGGCTTAAGTTTCTTCTGTCAGTAAAACAATGAAAAAGAAAATTGGAAACTCAGGGAATGATGAAAATGTATATAAGAAGCCATGGACCAAATATGAAGAAAAATGCAATGTGGAATGATTCTGAGCTCCTCTTGGGGAGTAAAGAAAGAGCTCCACTTGACCTTCACTCTTGGAACATCAATTATCAGGAGGGCCAGGTTTAGTGAAATAGCATCACGCCATTCTACTCACTTCTATGATGACTACTAGTTACTATAATTGTAATAGTGAAAACATTTACTGGTTCTGAATTTTAGAATATAAAGTATAACATGTTAAATATTTAATTAGGTATGTTAGTATGAAATTTAAATAGTATTAATATAAACTTGGTCAATGTACAAATAATGACACAGCTAACAGAGCCACAAAGGTATGGAGGAGGAGGAGGAAAGATGTCCAGAAGCACTGACTTTCTTATCTTAATAATGGACATAAGGAGTTAACGTGAACTTTGATAAATAAAAATTGAGGTTTACTAGTAACATGATTAATACAAATTTCAGGGAGAAAAATAAAGTGGAAGTAAGGAGCTAGTGTAAATTAACAAATTCATCAACATCTATAAGAAAAAAAGACATTTTAAGGTGTAGATTTGAGGGTTTATAATTTTAAACAATTTTAAATTGTTAAACATAAAACAGAGGTGTGAGTGTATGGTTTAGCAAAAGGCTTGCAAATTGGTAGGCCCCAGGATGATTTTGCGAAAGAGACTTTTTTTGTTTATTTTTTATTTCTTAGGCAATATTTGTTAAAAAATAAATAAGTAAAAAAGAAACTTAACCAAAAGATTCAGACTTCTGATTTTCTCTGAGGAAAAAAAATGGAAAAACTAGCAACACTGAGGTTGCATTTCTACATAGGAACAATTGGCCAGCTGGCAGGCAGCTTCCCTTAGATGGAGATGGTGCTGTTCCATTGGCCATGCTCCCCAATCTCCCAGCTATGCTACTCCTACTGTGCCTTGTCTGTTTACGTTACCTGCCCAGCCTCTATGAGATTGGAGACTATGACTCCTCATTGGGAGTTATGGAGTTAAATACTGTAACTCCATGTGGTTCAAGATTGATATCTCTACGGAAATGTGAACAAGGGTGGGAAGAACACAGTTGGGGAGATACCACCCTTCAGAAGAGCTTAAACCAGCTCTTTTATTTCTACGTCTGCTGTATATGCATGTCTATGTCTGCTTCTTGTCTGGCCCTAACCCTGGCCACAGACTGATTCAGAGATAAAGTCCAAGAAGGAATAAAAAGAACCTGTGCTAGTCGAAGGGTCAAATATGAGCAGGAAGATTGTTTTCAAGGCAACAGTTCAGTGCCAGGGGTCCACAGGTGTTATAAAAATAAAACAAAAAATGAGAACAACTTATCTACCTGGTGGAAGGAATGCAATATTTCTCTGATCCTGGACGTTAGCTCTTGCAAATACCTGTGTGCTGCTCTACCTTTCCCAGCCTTCCCTGCAGTGTGCTGTGATGATGTTACTAGATTCTAGCAGATGGGATGTAAGCCACTCCTGAGCCTGGCCCATAAACTCTTCCCAAGCAGTCCTTCAGATCTCTCTTTCCCTTCCTCAGCAACTTGGAAGCCAAGTGTCCAAGAGAAAAAAAACAAAAAACAAAAAACAAAATATTAATAGAGATTATTGATCTAACACTGGAATCATGGGTGATTTTTATTGTACTATTTATAACTACATATGTCTTCCAAGTGTTTTATAATGAGCATGTCATAGTTTTATAATTATTAAAGTACTTTTCTACATAGAAAAAAAAAATGATGTCTTAGCTACAAGGTAGAGGGAGCCTACCTGACCCATGTTGGATTCTGGTGTGAGCAAGAAAGAAGCCTTTGTTGTGCTAAGCTATTGAGATTTGGGGTTTGTCTTTTACTGCCATTTTTTTGTTAATTACCTAAACCAGTGGTTCTCAATCTTAGCATATTCACAATCACCAAGAGGGCTTGTTAAAACACAGATTGCTCACAGGCGATTTAATATTAAGTACCCTACATACTAGCATTGAAACAGTGAGCACTTACTGCAACTCAACTGCAGATGCTGGAAGAATGCGTGATGCCAGGTTTCGAATATGAAATATAACGGTGCACTTATCTGAACTGAGATGACTATAAGCTTTCTGGAAAGTGATGACTTAAAGTTACCTTGAAGCACAGTTTCAATTGCAGCATGATTATGATCTTCTGGGAAACCAAGGGGCCAACGGACCAGCCTCCTGTGAGGTCACCCCTGTTGAGTAAAAACACGGGTCAGACTCCAGGGGAAAGTACAGGAGAGAAAACATAATCAGACACTGCAAACAATGGATCAGTCAGATTGCGGGGAAGTCACAAATCAGACTCAGGACAGGTGCCGCAATTTTACACCTATACGCCTATCCCTAACAGCTCTTCATTTCTGAATGGAGCAATAATAAAAAGTTAACTGCCAGAGAAGGGAAAATACCCATTAGGAATCCCACAATTTGCTGTCAAGAATATTGAGAAAAAAACAGATGCATTTCTAATGACCTGGTATTGACAGACTTGACCCTAGAGGTTAAAAACAGCAATAAGACAAAATTCAATTTTCTGCCTTCCTTTTTTCAGATATGAAAAGTGTGCATCTATGGGGTCGTTATTCCTGCACTATTTTTCACAATGATGATTTTATGAAGTGCCAAAACACAATCCAAAACCGAATATTCATGAAAAAGAAGTTAATGGTGTGTGTTTGGTGGTTCGGCACTGGTATTATCCACTACAGCTTCACGAAACCTGGTCAATCGGTTAGAGTGGATGTCTATTGCAACCAACTGGACGCAATGATGAGGATGCTTGTGATTAAGCAGCGGAGATTGGTCAATAGAGACAGGCCACTCCTCTTGCAAGACAGCACTCAACCACATGTGGCACAAACAATGCTGCTCAAACTACAGAGGCTGGACTTGGAAACTCTCTGTCATCCACCGTATTCAGCAACTGACTACACTTCTTCCAGGCTTTAGACCACTTCTTACAAGGAAAAATATTCAATTCTCAACAAGCTGTGGAAAATGCCTGTCACGATTTCATCGCCAGTCACTCTCCAGGCTTCTTTGCTGCTGGCATAAACAAGCTACAGTTAACGTGGCAAAATTGTGTTGATAGTTTAGGCACATGCTTTGATTAATTATACTGCTTCTTGTTTGAAATGTAATAAACCACACTTTTGATTTAAAACTGGACATTTCATATTTAATGACCTAACACCATATTGCCAAATTTGTCACTGTTCCCCTGTCTAAAAGGTAATTTTGCATCCTCTTCAACAAATTTATACCCTTTCAATACCTACTATAACAAGCCACACAAACCAGTCTTTCTTTTTATGTAATAAAGGTATAAAATGTTTCTTCTAGGGTTTCACTTTCTAATATTTAATTTGTTAATTGTCTCACAATCATCTCCATGTTTTCCAGAAACTACTTGTTCTCTTTCATTTCCTTCTCTTGAGTTTTTGCATTTATCTGATCACAAGAGCGGTCCTGCTTGGACATCACTGTTAATATTCCTGAGGAGAACTTTGCTACTGCAAGTTATTAATTGAAAGTCTAATGAGAATTGTTTGATTACACTATTTGATTTTTCCATTCTATTTGCACTCCAGTGGGATTTTCACCTTTGATGGTATTAACTCTTCACATTTAAATTTTAATCCTTATTTAAGTAGCCCTCTGTTGTCCTTAACTTTACATGTCAAAAAAAATAATAATCTGATTTTCTCTGTTCTTTTGAGGAAATTTAAATAGAAAAAATGATGAAGTAAAATGTGTTTCATTAAAGTTTTGATGTTCTAAAATTTTAAATATTTCAAACTACTCAGAAAAAGGTATCCTTTATTTGAGTTTATGCATTTTTTTAAACAGAAACAGGATCTTGCTCTGTCATCCAGGCTGGAGGGCAGTGGTGTGATCATAGATCACTGTACTCTCGAACTCCTGGGCTCAAGTGACCCACCCTCCTCGGTCTCCCAAATAGTTGGGATTATAGGTGTTTGCCACTGTGCCCAGCTAGTTCCCTATCATTTTTACAATAAATGTCATTAACCATCTGCTAGCTATAGAGCATCGTTCTTGGTACTGTGGAGGATTCAATATCAACAAGACACAATTTCCTCCATCTTCCTAAAACTTAGAAGGTAAAATCATAAGTAGCTATTGTACTGACAGTAAATGTTGAGTTCCTTACAAAAAGTAGAACTGAAAAGCTATATATCAGAATACAGATTATTTGTAGGATGAACCAATGCACATTTCATGGATGTCTGAACTAGGTTTTGAAGAACTGTAGGACATTGAGTGCAGAGGAGGCACACACAGATGAAAGGAGGCAGCACTATACCCAGGAACAGGGAATAGCTTTTGGAGGGTGGCTATAAACCTATGCAGGGTATCTTTAGTCAGAAGGCTGACAAAAGGGAAATTGGAGCCAGATTATAGAAGTTTAAATGGAACATTCAAGAGTATGGAATTTACCCCATGGTCCCTGAGGGTGTGACAGAGAAGTGAGGAAATTAACAGTTTTGCCTTAAGAACATGACAGCAGTGTACAAAATAAATCAAATAAAGGAAAGTCTGAAAATAGGATTGATGAGGTATTGATGGGATATTGATGGGGGAGAAACTATGCAGGTCAAAGCAGAAGACGAGATCAAAGATGACTCAGAAGTTGAAAGCCTGATGGACCGGGCATGTAATTGAAGCCATATACCCCAAAAGAGAAGTCAGAAGAAGGAGCTTGTTTAGAGAAAGATGTTACTACAGACTTGCAGAGTTAAGGATGCCAGTGGGATGTACGGGGTGGGGGCGGGGGGCTGAGAATTACTAGTAGAGATTTGGGAAATGGTTAAAGCCATGTAGGGGAGGGGGTGATATGGTTTGGATGTTTGGCCTCTCCAAATCTCATGCTGAAATTTGGTATCCAATGTTGGAGGTGGGGCCTGATGGTAGGTGTCTGGGCCATGGAGGCGGATCCCACATGAATGGCTTGGTGCCCTCCCTGGGGAATGAGTGAGAGTTCTCACTCTGTTAGTTCACAGGAGAGCTGGTTGTTTAAAAGAGCCTGGCACCACCTCCTTCCTCTCTTGCTCCCGGTCTCTTCCGCCTTGATTGGAAGATTCCTGAAGCCCTCACCAGAAGCAGATGCTGGCACCATGCTTCTCATACAGCCTACAGAACCGTGAGCCAAATAAACT